>JAMKCH010034159.1:0-21249 GCA_023653785.1 Ophioderma brevispina
TAGGTTCCGTTTACTGACATTCGCATTTTGAAAAGTTTTCCAACTGGTCCTACCCAAATTGGTCAAAATTTAACCCAATATGCCCCAACACACTTTCAGTCTTTTTTCCAGAAAATAGGTAAAAAAACAATCCAGTAGGGCGCAACAGGTGGTCTGTCAGATGAAAGCTATCCTTATAAAATGTTGTTAAATCTGATCTTTTGGTTTACTATTCCTTCTGCCCTGACATTATCACAACTGTTTTTTTACTATGATGGTAAGTATAATTTGAAAGTCTGTTGTATCCAGAGCAACTAAGACTGTCTTCTTCAGGGCCTGTGTACAGAGTATCATGTTATATGAACATGAGACCTGGACCATGAAGGGGGAGCTGCAGGACGTTTTAAGTGGCCTTATACCAGGCCACTCTCCTGGCCAGTTGAAAATATCTCTGGAAAAACATTCCTACCGAATATCGGATTTATATGTGAAATACCTCCTATCTCCACAGAATAGAGCACAGTTCGGTGGGCATTGCTTTCAAGTTAAGGACCATATTATATCAGACCTTATTCTGTGGAGTCTTCATGTCCAAGTAGAAGTAGACGAGTCAGTAACCTTACTCTGATATGCTATGCAGCAAGAGATTACCCAGCTTACTTTGGAGTGGGAGCAGCAATACATGTCAAGACGTTTGCAAAGACGTACGCCACAGATTTCGACAAAAGTCCACGATGATGATGATTTGTCCACCTTTGCAACATGGCAATCGTTTCATCAATTGATGCAAAATCTCGTGGTTGGCAGCTGACACAACTGAAAACATTGTTATCCACTTGCCCTCTCAAAAGATTACTCCCTCTCAGTATAATGGCCCAATTGAGAGCTTTTTAATTCACACTAATTTGGGAGGGTCTATTTTGACTTCTTTTGGCCCTTTCTAGGATCAATTGGAGTCAAATTATTAAAGATCCACTCTCTAATGCCAAATAAAAAAAAAACAGTTGATCGTCCCCGCCCGCTGTCTGATTTGGACGCCGCACGATTTTGTTATTTATTTTAAAAAAAAAGCAAACAACACCCACCAAAAAGAAGGTAAAAAAGGGGGAAAATGAAGTTAACCAAAATATCGGAGCACTATTGAACTCTCATACCCATTTTAAAGAGTATCCTTCATTTTGTTGCAGCAATTTCTTACCTTCTTACATACTATGTTTCCACACAGCAAACTGCAATTTCAACTATATCATGGGCGATGGTGGCCATCTTCAACATGGCGGTCATCTTTGAAAAAAAGAATAAATAACAAATAAAAAGGCCTCCCTCACCACTTTTTGGTCAGGCCGATCAACTGTTTTATTGTTTTACTTGGCCTAAATAGCCTCGTCCCGGGATCCACAGATTTTACAGGAAGTGATCAGAAGAAATATTGGTGTCTGTGAAAAGGGTACTATTGTCTCAATTTACTCTGGTGAAAATGGTTAGGACTTAAAAATATTGAACTTAGATATTATTAGAATCACTTAGATAGAATTTATTATTTATACAGTTATTCTAGGGGCTTAATAAATCCGTTTTTAGCCCTCTATCAAATGGTTGAAGTGAAATGATAGGGCAAGGTATTTTTAACAGATGGGTCTTGGAGTCAGTCGATTTCAATCAGATGAAACTAGTAAATGGGGGTGTATCTTTGCCAACAAAATGTCAAAATTAGTTTATATCTAATAACAGATATTAATGGAAATGAGGTTTCATTTTAGAAGTTCTTAAAATGCATATAAGTGGGATGATTACCCCCTTGCCCCCCACACACCCTTTCTCTACTTTTACTGACCTATTTATTGGGTAATTGTGACATTGTTTTCCTTTTCGGGTCAATTTTGTGTGACCCAGTAGATTCAACATTCAAATATTTCTGCATCTACTGTATGGAGTGGGCAATGAAAACTAGCATTTTAATATAAGTGGAATAGTACATCACCATTTATTTACCTATTGGGTCAATTTTTTTTAAGCCTTTTCCCTTTTTACCCTTCCTGGAGCAATTGGACCCTAAGATTCCAACATTCTTCTGCTATAGAGTGGGGAAATGAAATAATAGTTTATTAGATGGATAAATTCATCAACATTCTATGATTTTTGCCTCATTTGAGGTCAATTTTGGGCCCCTTTTGGGGCCCTTTCGGGGGTCAAAAGTCTAAACAGCACCCAGATTCCAACATTCAAAATTCTTCTTGAATCTACAAGATATATAGTGGGAAAATTAAATAATATGACATTAATAGAAGTTGTAATCGCCCTTCTATGATTTTTACCAATTTTGGGTCAATTTTGACCTTTTTTGGCCATAAAAAAATTGGCACCACATCTCTGATTTCTACATCCACCCAGGCGATGAGCCCACATATGGACCCTAACAGTGGTAGCAATGTGAATGAATTTTTCTACTCTTCCACCTTACCCCTTGGTGCCCAAAAAATGGTCGGGCTGACCGTAATAGAATCGTTTTCGGTTAAGGGTTATTGGGCGCAGGGGTCGCAGTTTCTTCCACAGCGGAAAAAAAAACGGTTTTTTTTTTCTGCGTTTTTCACTTGGAAGAGAAAAACGGGGTTTCTTCCAGTTTCTTCCACTGAAAGCGGAAGAAGAAAACTAAAAAAGTCATTTAAAAATTTTTCATTTTAAGACCCACTTACTTACACGTTTGGTTTTATAATAGAGTGAATAAAATATAGTGAAAAAGAAGAAGTTAAAAAAACCATTCAGGGACCCCTACTACCCATGCAATTGAATAATTAAACTGCATGATTATTCACAAGGCCTAAATATAAAAAAAATACTGGAAGAAGAAAACTGATTACCGCTTTTCACACCAGCAAGGCCAAGAAGAGACTCCTTGTAAAGAATTGAACATCTTAAATTACTATTAAAAACAACTAGTTAGAGTACTCCCTACCAGGTTCTCACCACTAAGCATTACAAACCAAAAGAACACAATAATGGTTGCTACTTTTATGATTTGTATGTTTTAAATGAAACAAATGGCCATAAGATTTAACAGCTTTTTCATGTTTGCATCTACAATTACAAACTGTGATGTATAAAGGTGCACATGAAAGACTTGGAAAATGGGTTTCAATCATCATCTGTATAATTTGATAGGAAGACAAAACAAAATTGTAACAAATTTATATTACTTGCAAGTTTACTAAATGCTATAAAACTTGTAAATTAATTTTGAAAACAAAACAGATTTTAAGAACTTAAAGTAGCCTTGATGCGTTGAAGGTGCAAAGAGCATGAATATGGTGTACAATTAGTTTGTGTTCATCATACATTTCTTTATATCTTCCAGTTTTCTTCCAATTTCTTCCAGTTTTTCTGGAAGAAACTGGAGAACCCCTTTTTTCCAGTTCTTCCATTCTTCCAGAAGAAATAGGTTTTTTCCGAAGTGTCCGAACCCTAGGGGCGGGCAAATTAAACGGGCAAAATTACTAACCAAATGTGGACAATTTTCAACTTATTTGATTTATGATTATGTTACTTAAGCTTCCATCCATACCAAATTTCCAAATCTTCAGAATCAGACATATTTCCTTTAAGGGAAAATCCTATTTGGGGGGGGGGGGGGCAAAGGCAAAGTAGAAGTTGTAATTGAGGAATGTATTTTCTGGTATCTGGAAGCCCACAATAAACTGATTCTGCACAAATTCACTTTTTCATTGAATTGTGCAGCTTGGGTCAAAGACGTTGATCTAAGTGATGATGGGTTGTAAGTAGCTATATTTAAGAAACCTTGACCACTGAGGGCATCTTTATGGTCTGTCTGTCGGGGTCTGTTGCTGACGTGTCTATTTCTCGAGACCAAGGATTGCACGTTCATGACACTTGGTGGGTGAGTGCCCCTTGACCTTCCGAAGACAGAGTTTGTATTGGTTAGTGGATCAAAGGGTATCGGGGGTCATTCCGGGTCAAAAAAGTTTTTCAAACAAGTATGCTTTAAAATCCGGGTGATCGCGAAAACTAGGGAGGGATCGCTAGTTTTAAAATAATGCTTCATATTGTTGAAAAAATTGGAACCCCCACAAAAGTTCAGGGTCGCGTGAAAAGAAAAAAAATTAAAACACTGCACAGACTGGAACACTTGTGGCATTTATTGTTTAGACCATTAAAACGGCAACATTGAGAAAAATAACAAGATCTTATGAGGGGTCACCCAGGGATCTTCCTGAAATTAAATAGTGTTTTTGAAAGGTGGATGACCCCACTAAACTCAAATAAAAAATTTGGCATCACTACATGTGTGTCAACACAACTGTTCAATGATGAGTTTATTCAACACCATTGCAAAAAGTCTTGATTCACCAACAAAATGTAGTGAAAAATGGTGGATGTCATCATTTCCATTCGCTTTGTTTCAGCCTCTAGTTATACCTTGCAACCAACCTTATTTTATTTTGCAATTTGAGAATACTAAGCCATAGTGACATGGATCCCTGGTGTGATATAACGCTGCAAGTCCAGTTGCCATTACCCAGTGCGCTTCCAATGATTCGGTGTGTTAACGCGAGGCACCACAGGCAGATTAAGAAAGTACTTCACCAACTTTGCAGCAACGTCAGCCCATGTGGCCGACAGGTTCGGCCGCACCGCGCTCCACGTGGCGGCCTCGTGTGGCAAGTGGGAGTTGGTCTAGACTAGGACCTGGTGCATGAAAGAGAAGCAGCAGATTCACAAGAGCAAGGACAAAGAATCGGGATGGCCGGCACTGCATCGAGTTTGTTTTAGGAAGGTCATGTTCAGCGGTATATCCATTTATGTAATAAGAATGCTATTTGAAAAAAAATCGTTTGGTAACTAAAATAATTACCAGGGGAGGGTGCGGCCAAGAAAATCCAAATTTCACACGGCGCCAGGGGCTTAACACGTAAAAGCGACAATCTTCGACATGTGTCAAGGAAATTTCTTATTCTAAAACCGTTGGAGTTGAAGAGAATTAACTCTACTGGACGGGTTATTCTGAATTTGTTTTTATTAATTAAAGAACTGGGGAGGTCGTAAATGAGTCATGGTAACACCCATGACCGAACAACACTAAAGAACCCAAATGTTTGGTGGTGCACTCAGTAGTGCTGGTAATTTCTTTGACATTTTGGTGAGTTGCATAATGAATGAGGCGTGGCCGCCACCGCCTGATAATTACCTGGGGAATTACAAAACCTACCAAGAGATGTTCCAGTGTTGAGGTATATTTGATCATATTTTGTGAATTTGTCAGAAAAAAATCTTTTAAAATGAAAACAGCCATTTAAGGCTTATGTTTTACCGTATAAAACCTCACAGCCTGAATTTTGATTGGGTTAAATATAAAGTGAAGTTTAAGTTTTGTTACTAAGGAAAAACATTTCAGCTAAATGCTTGCTTGGGATAACTTGGAATGTAAGCCTTTAATTTGTTTGAAGGGCCATGGTCCGATCGCTAATAGCATTGTCCCCGAACCCCCAGCATTACAGAAGTGGTCAACATTTTGGTATTAGAAACAGCCAGCTACTATCTTCTCCTGATAACCTGTGAAATCTAGGGCCAACGACGGCGGTGGCAGAAAAGCCTCATCATATGTAATTCACCAAAAAATGTCAAAGAATTACAGCCAAATACTGAGTTGCAAACCAAGATGAATATTGTGTATTTGAGTTTTGTTGTTCATAATACATTTTCCTTTATTTCTTCCAGTTTCTTCAATTCTTTTCTTCCAGTATTCTTCCAGAAGAAACTGGAAGAAACCCTTTTTTCTCATTTCTATTCCATTCTTCCGGAAGAACTAGGTTTCTTCGTAAGTTTTCCGAAAACCTGAAATTTGGGCGGAAAAATTAAAAGGGCACAATACTCAACAAATGTGACAATTTTCAACTTATTTGATTTATATCTTGTAATCTACGTTACTTTAAAAGCTTTCCATCCATACCAAATTTTCCAAATATTCAGATCATATATTTCCTTCAAGGGAATCCTATTTTGGGGGGGCAAAAGTAGAATTTGTAATTGCTAATGTATTTATAGCTATCTGGAAGCCCACAAATAAACATGCATCTGCACAAATTCACTTTTTCACTTGGAATTGTGCAGCTTGGGTCACAGACAGTTGTAAAGTGACGATGGGTTGAAAGTAGCTATATTTAAGACACTATTGACCACGAAGCAGCATCGTTTGGTCTGTCTGTCCAGTGTGTCTGTCTGACTGTGTCCTTTTCTCGGAGACCAGGATGGCACGTTTCCTAGCCACTTGTGTGTGAGTTCCCCTTGACCTTCCTAGACAGAGTTTGTATTGTTAGTGGATCAAAGGACATCGGGGTCATTCAGGTCAAAAACGTTTTTCAAACAAGTAATGCTTGAAAATCCGTGGCTCGCTAAACGAGGGGATCGCCTAGTTTTGTAAAATAATGCTCAATATTTTGAAAAACTTGGAACCCCCCCGCCAAAAGTTTCAAGGGTCGCCGTGAAAAAAATTAACAATGCACAGACTTGAAACTTGGCATTTATTGGTTAGACCCATAAGGCAACATTTGAAAAAATAACAAGATCATCTGAGGGGTCACCCAGGGATCTTCCTGAATACTAGTGTTTTGACATGGGGAATGACCCACTAAATCAATACAAATTGCATCATACTGTTTGGTCAAAAATGTTCAATATATGAATTTATTCACCCACATTGCCAAGTTGAGTTCACCAACAAAATAGTATGAAATATGGTGGATTCATCATTTCCATTCACTGCGTTTTGTTTCAGCTCTATTTATACTCTTGCAACCAACTTATATTATTTCGCAATTTGAATCTAACCAAGTGACCATGGATGCTGGTGATATTAAACACTGCACGTCCGTTTGCCGTTCTACCCAGTGCGCCTCCAATCTGATCTCGTTGTAACGCGAGCACCACGGCCGATTAGAAGTACGTCACAACGTGCAGCAACGCAGCCGCATTTGGCCGCCAGGTTCGGCCGCACCGCACTCCACGTGGCGGCCTCGTGTGGCAAGTGGGAGGTAGTATACTGGCTGTGAAAGAGAAGCACGCAGATCAAAAAGAGCAAGGACAAGACTCGGGATGGACGGCACTGCATCGTAGTTTGTTTATGTCAGGTCATGTCAGCTGTATATCTCATTTATGTAAGAATTCAAATAAGTTTTAAAAAAAAAATCAGTTTGGTAACTAAAATAATTACCAGTGGAGGGCGGCCAAGAAATCCAAATTGCAGACGTCGCCATTGGGTTTAACACGTAAAAGCGAATCTGACATGTTGTCAAGGAATCATTTTCTTATTCTAAAACCGTTGAGTTGAAGAATTAACGCTACGGGAAGGGTTTTTTTCTGAATTTTTTTTTTATTTAACGAACAGACGAGGTCGGTATATAGGTCATGGTACACCTCATGACCGATCCACAGCAAAGCACCCAATTGGGTTGTGGTTTGCACTCAGTAATTTCTTAATTTCTTTTGGACCTTTTTGGTGAGTTGCGCTATTGAATGAGGCGGGCCGCCACCCCTGTAATTACCTTGGGGAATTACAAACATACCAAGAATTTCCAGTGTAGTATTTTGATCATATTTTGGGGTGAATTGGTCAGAAAAAATCTTTAAAATGAAACAGTCCAATTTGAAATGCTTATGTTTTCATATAAAAACATACAGCCTGATGTTGTCTTAGTGTAAATACTAAGTTGAAGTTTTTACATTTTTTGTAGTTTAAGGAACATTTTCAGGCTAATGCTTGATTGGGTACTTGAATGTAAGCCGTACATTTGGTTGAAGGGCCTGGTCCGATCGCTAATAGCCTTGTCCTCCAGAACCCCAGAATTTCCCAGAAGTGGTCAACATTTTGTATTAGAAAGCCAGCTACTATTTTTCTCATATACCCTGTGAAATCTTAGGGCCAAAGCCCAGGCGGTGGCAGCAGCCTCATTCATTATAGTAATTCCACAGCAAAATGTCAAAAGAATTACAGTAATACGGAGGCAAACCACAAACCATTTGGGTGCTTGATGTGGTTCGGTGGTCATGGGTGTTCCCATGACCTACGTACGACCTGCGGTCCTCGTTCGTTCTATTAAAAAAAAATTCAGAAAATACCCTCCATGGAGTTGATTCTTCAACTCCCAACTGTTTTTGGAATAAGAAAATATTCCTTGACAAAATATAAAAAATTTAAGTTTTTCGTCAAGATTTCGCTTTTAACGTGTTAAACCAAAGCCGATGTCTGAAATTGGGATTTCGTGGCTGCCCTCCCTCCCCGTGGGCCACAGGATAGTTTGGTTTGGAAGTTATAAGCGAAAATGTGCCCCATTTTGGTCGACCCATATTAATTGTCCACAGTACTCGATGGGGCTTCAAAATCCTCATTTTTAGCTCTCACATCCAACGGATTGAAATATCGGGCAACACTTTACAGATGGGGTTTTGTGTGAAGGCTATTCCCTCTCACATTGAAACGTCATATCTTTCAATCGTGCCCCCCTTTAAAAATGAAGGCTTTTCAACTGTTTTGATGCACCTTAATAAGCCATTTAGTGACCCGACTCACTGGTGACCCTGATAAATTCAGACTTATGGATAAAGTACCCATGTATGTGATAGTGCATGTGACTTTATTCATAAAGACTATATGAATTCGTCCGGGGCCACTAGTGATGAAAGTGGGTCACTATGGGACACACTCCAGAACCTTTAATTAAACAACACTTGACTATGGTTACAAGTAAAAAAATAAAATAATTATGGTCGAAAAAAAATAAGCTTATAATTTCTATTAAGCCATAAAGTAAACCAAATATCTGTATTGGCTTTTCCAACGCATGGAGCCAGTCCACAGAAGAAGATGACAATGAGGACCTGACCCCTCTGGAACTGCTCATGAAAGATAGTCCAGTGTGGAGTACGACATCCGTAACCCCACCCAGGTGTACACTTGGGGGAGAACCACCAACTTTCACCTTGGGTCACGGTAACAGCAGAGTAGGGGACAGGCCCGAGTTGTTGGAGGAACTGGCCAAGGTAGCATCGTGATAAGCAGTATGTGGAATGATCAGAATAAATTGGAAATTTGTTATAACCTGTGATATTGATCCAAGCTAGTTTAACTGCAGCGGAGTATGCATTTTCCCACTTAAACGGGCAAGACGCTTTGTTCCGGAAGTTAAAAATCAGTTGATCACACTTCGGTTGCTATTTGTGCACTAGCTGGTGCATGATTTCTGCAGTCAGTACATCCAAGGTGTTTGCACCATCTTACCCTTAAGATTGCCTTCATTTTTGTTTTGTTGCAAGGATTCACAGAAGCACATTCTGGATGTCGTCCGTGTGTTTGTGTATGTATCTGTGTATGTTAAAGTTTCAGTTTACCCTTTTTCAAATGCTTGTGCATGGCCACCTGAACTCCAATGCCACGCAAACTGCTGATCTTAGCAACCCACAGAATTTTGCATGTTCATTGTAGGGTAATAAGCTCACACACCAAGGTCAAAGGATCCATTAGAAGTCAACTTGTGCGGAGAATAAAGGATATGTGGATTTTGAGAGCATGATGACACTAGTGTTTGAGAACCACCTTGGTAGCATAGTGGTAGACTTTGTTGAGAAACTTCAAATTCTGACATTTTTGGCGTCCTCACTCATTTCCTGCTAGAGCATTTTGAATAAGACACTGGTACTTTTGAAAAGACTGTGCCCTCAAATTTTTTAAAACCCATATTTTGCAATGGTTGCGATACTTTTACATGCGTTGGCTCCAAAAAAAACCTGAAATGATTCAGTCTAAATCAATATCTTTATGTGTGTAAAACAGAATGATTTAACCACTGTGGAGTGGTTTTATTATTCAGTTTTCCCAAGTTCACAGTATCTAATCAAAAGAAAATACAATTGGAGTTGATTTTTTTATCATAGTGGATGCCGGTATCCACTACTCAAAATATTGGACTGCCCACCCAATATGACACGATATTAGATGGGCAAAACAGTAGTGTCCAACCGATCACCCAAGTTCTGAATAGCTGATTTCCGATTGATTTCTCTTTAATCTGCCGATCCGATCCTGATTTCCGATTTTTAAAAATTGCATTATTCAAGTCCACTACGAAGCTGGAAGCCCATAAAATAACAAACCACAATCAATAAATCTACCCGTGTGTTGTGTATAGTGTATACGTATTAACTCACCTTGTTATCATCCATTGATAGTTCCATTGTTTATTAGATTGAAAAAAGTCGGAAATGGGAATTGAGATTATTATCGTAAACCAAAGTTGAAATAGCCGTCCTAAATTCTTGACACATATTCAGAGATAGACCATACAATCTGAGAACACATTTGTTGTGTTCATATTAGCCAGATAAATCTTAATTTACCTTTATTTTGTTAAGTATTCTCAGTACTCGAAAGGTAATATATTAATTACTGCATATTCCCAAGTCTAATAGACATTGTACAATTCAAGTGGCATTACTTGCAGTCCAGCTGAAATCTACAAGATTATGCAAATACCAAGAGTCCCGCCAATGTTATTGCAACATTCAACATGCCACTGCAGGTCACAGCTGTAAGCTTCTAAGGCATGTGTTGGCCATAGAATGCTGTGCATGGACTTCTCTGACTATGCCCCCTCCCCCGCCCACAACGGGAGGCGTGGCTAATGGGAAAGAAAGAAGTGACCTGATTATTGCTCTGATTGGTCAACAAGAAGTTATGTGAGTGATATGTCGGTGACTGGGTCACCGACAAGGTGAATAAACCTGGGGAAACACCCATATCACCTAGACACTATACTATGCCCTAAGAGGTGAGTGACTGGCTATGATGTAACTTTCCCACGCTGTAAACAAGCAAATTAACAGCGCCAATTATGTCAACTACAATGTGTGTTGAAAACATTGAATTTTGTACTTGAGTTTGACCATATTGGAGCGCTACAGATTTGTGGTCAGAAAATGTAAAGGTCGGGAAAAGTGGATTGCTAGCCTATTACGTAAAGTAGGTGAGTTTGAAAGGATTGTGAACCTAAAAATGAAGCCAGACTATTGCTTTGTCATAATAAGGATTGATCGGCTCATCAGATCGGTAAATGAAGGAAATTTCACCGATGCCGATTCAGATTCGAAAAGCTTATTATCGGTCCGATAAGGAAACTACCGATGCGATCGGTTGGACACTACAAAACAGTAAATCCTATCTTTTATTCTCTAATTAAATTGAGGTGCTTATCTAACATAATTTCGTTAAAATTCCCAAATCTGCACATTAAGGTGTAACGAGAGATTTTTGAGGCATCCAAATATTGTGTCATAATAGCAATTTCATATAGACTAAACACTCAATAGATTTCTTGCCTTGTATTTGGCTACAGAAACACCTTAAAAGAAAGATTGATTCTGATTTGCTTATATTTCAATATAAAACATAGGCTGAATTTCGTATTTGCTCCTATACGAAATTATAAATTTCCCAATTTTTGTACAAAAGAAACATTCCTCAGCTTAATCCTTTCAGTTGGAGTTATTTTTGATGGAAAGCTTTACATCATGGCAAAAATCAGTACTTTCGATTTTTTGAGGGACACCTGATATGTGAAATCTCTCATTGCACCTTTAAATTAGGTTCACATACAATACATCCAGGCCAATGCCCCTTGTATAGTAAAGTCATGGATGAGGTGGTGACTCACAAAATGACCATTAATTCAGGTAAAAGTCTGGGACAAATTTTGAAATCAATCAAAAACATTCCTTCCCAACAGGTGGTGATGTGTAAGTTCCACACGGTGCTGTTGTCTCATCAAGGCACAGTGTATACATGTGGTCATGGCCAAGGAGGAAGACTTGGGCTTGGTAATGAGGAGACCTCCTTGGTACCCAGGCTAGTGGAAGGCATAGCAGAGGTGATATGTGTGCAGGTGTCTGCTGCCAGGGACCACACAGTGTTTCTAATGGAAAAGTAAGTCACTATAATTATTGTGTTTTTTTTTCAAACTACCGTAGAAGTTTGATACTTAAATTAAACGGAAAGCACTCTGTGTAAGTGCATAATGTGTCTGAGGTTGTAAAAACATTGCAATTTTACTACCCAGGACATGTAATTTAGGCATAACCCCCCCTAGCCTTGTTCAAGGCTTTCTGCTAAGAACCGACAAACTTGCTAATTTTTATTGACATTTATTCTCAATTACTTTGAACATTGTGTTTGCAGGTTTGAAATCAGTGCTTTAGCATTGAAGCGGCTACCCTGTCTAGAGAAAGATTCTAGAGAAAGATTCAATAAAAAATAAATTGGTATACTCCTTGGTGGTCTGTTGTGCACACTGGATCTAGGCGCTTGCTAGTCTGGGTATAAAACCACAAATAACTCTGTGGTCAGGTGGAGTGGCTATGCTACTCAGGGCGACAGCTTTGTTCTAAAAATTAGACCCCCCCTTTGTGCACCCCTCCTGTATATCTGTCTTGCCCCCAAAAATTGCAAAATGAAATAGAAATCAATGCAGTTCTTGACATGATCAATGGAATCGAATCGGATGTCGCTAGTACTACTTTTGAGGTGTTTTTCATTGTTTAGGAAAAGCAAGGAATATCATCTCAATGGAACCAGATGTCCAATTGTGGTTTGAGTCAAAATGTAGCATATTTAATGGGGAAGTGGCTCGATTCAAAACCTCCAAATTGAATACTGCCTACATAGGATTTACTTTCTTTAATCATATCACAGATTCTATGTAAACAAAAGTGCCGTCAGTACTATAGTTTGAGTAATAATTTCTTGGCCAAGGCACACATGCGTGTTGCTTGTTGGGTGAACTGCATCTACTTGCAACCCGGTGGTGCGCGCCATTTTGACGGGGAAGCGGGCCTACCTAGTAACTTGGCCAACTATAGTACTGTTCATACATACAAGTATTAAGAACTGAAAGTTCTTCTGATACAAGTATTAAGTAGAGATTAACCGATCCAGGGTTTCCTCTGCCGATCCGATGGCCGATATTTTTTTTGTAGTATCGGCTGATCCACCAATCCGATTTGCCCCATATATTAAAGATAGCACCCGGTTTCAAAAGTCTTAACGTCAGGAATTGGCGACGATGATTATAATCAACAAATCTGTGCAGTCCACATTTGCTTTATGTTCCCATGAAGAATTTCAGAGGAAAGGTTACCTTTTGAACAACTCTTGTCTCATGTTTCTACTTTAAAACTGGAAAAATACCCATTATACTTTGTCCCTTTCATTCATTCAGTACATCGGCTGAGAATCGGCAGCCTCTGACATATTTTTGCCAATCCAATTTTTTGCCGATTTTGCAAAATCGGCCCCCGATATGATGTCCGATACAAATATCAGTTAATCTCTAGTATTAAGAACAGAGTTCGTAATACTTCTATGAACACCAGTTCCACCCTCACTAAAGGCACTTGACAAGTATTAAGAATTGAAAGTTCTAAATATTACTTCATATTATCTTCTCTTTAGTGGTACCATATACTCATGTGGACAGAATGACTACCACCAGCTGGGCCACTCCTCGTTGGCGGCCAAATGCCTGACACCCAAGCCAATATACAACAAAGTGCTGAGGAATAAATCTATGGCGGGAGTTGCTGTTGGAAGATTCCACACAGTGGTGTATACCAACGAGGCACTGTACACATTTGGTCTGAACGCTGGACAGCTGGGTAAGATAAGGCCGTCGTCGTCGTTGTCCTATGAGTCATGTCTGACCCTTTGTGACCCTTCTAATGAGGTTCCACTCCTGCCTATCCAGTGCTGATCGATAAGCCTCATTGATTAAAAAGCAAGTAAGCTCCTTGATTCCATCAGTCCAACAGTTTTTGACGGCCGCGTGAACGAATACCTTCAGATAACGCCACGGCTCAAAGAAAATTTTATTTCCTGGGAAGGTATTGGTTTTGTCCAATTTCCCACAAGGTCAGAGAGGTTTAAGAGTTTCTTTAGCAATCAGTTCAGATTTCCCACAATCAGTTCAAGCTTCCCAAATTCCCCATTTTTTCAAGCTATAGATAAGGCTTGACTAAGCAAGAACTTGTGATTTTTGTCCCCTGGCTTGGGGTGTTGTCATTAATAGGGCAAATAGCTATCATTCTGTCTGGATTAACAAGTGGGATAACAAACTAAAATGATTGATCTGATTTCAATCCAATAGGACATTAGGAACCCTCTTGTGAAGATCTATCAGTGTCATTAGTTAAGGTCCACAGGTCAAAGGTTATGCATACTTTGTTTAAATTCTTGGTCAACTTGGGACTCTCTAACCACCCCAGAAGAGAAAATTAATATTTCCCCAATTAATGGAGAAGAAGAATGGGTCATATTTGCTATGTGGTGAGGGCAGTTAAGGGATGAGTTTAAGAGCAAAGTCAAAGATCTAGTGATACTAAATTTTATAACATGTATGTGCGGCAAGTTTAAAGGGAAAAACAGCAATAATGCGAGAGGGTACAAAATTAAATTAGCTTTTAAAATTAGGGGTAAGTGTGTACAATTCCATTTAAACTATTTTAATTTTGGAAGAATTCACAAAATAGTTAAAGTATTTAAGAAATTTGTCATACCTGTTTCCTGCAATTTGACCAACAGTGCGTGCAACTAAAATCTACACAAAAAAAAAGCTGATTGCGCTGCACACCAGAATGGAAAAAACCCAAAGGATCAAATATGTACTTGTTTGAGATCAAACTGTACAGCCTACAGGTCATGGTGATAATATCACACTTTAAAATCTGGGAATTTGCATGAAAGGTTTTTTGATCACAAGTTGGAATTTTTATCCACACGTATAAAAGTCTAGAATCGGGTCCGGGTAAAATGTAGCTTTGTCTTTATTATACGGATTTCAAGTCAACCACTGGCAAGTTGAAATGTTAGTACATCATGCCAGTAACAAAGATGTAACAATACAGGATTTTATGAATTTTTTCCCGATATTCCGAATTAGCCAATCGCTGCTTATCTCTTAAAGATTACCCAGGGGAGCGCGGCCAAAAGAATCCAAATTTCAGACGTCGCCATTGGTTTTTTTTTAACACGAAAAGCGAAATCTTGACGAAAATTTTTTAATTTTTTATATGTGTCAAGGAATATTTTCTTATTCCAAAACTGTTGGAGTTGAAGAATCAACTCCACAGGAAGGTTATTTCTGATTTTTTTTTTGTATGATTAACGAATGAGGACGAGGTAGTATGTGGTCATGGGAACACCATGACGACCCACATCAAAGCACCCCAATTGGTTTGTGGTTTCCACTCAGTATTGCTGTAATTTCTTTTGGCCATTTTTGGTGAGTTGCTATAATTAATAAGGCTTGGCTTGCCACCGCCTGAGATTACTCTGACTTCTGGTTTCTGTCTTTTAGGTCACAGCAAAGGTGAAAAGTACCTGATATCTCCACGTCAAGTGACGGCGTTGCAACACAAGAACGTGGTGCTATGTCATGTGGCAGCCAGTGACGCCGCCACTGTTGTCGTACCAAGGCTGGCGATATCTATGTGCTGAATGAATACCAGTGCCGTAAGGTAGCATCAAAGTAAGTGTCAAGGTTCCAAGTGTGAGGAAGAGCATGGTGGTTAAGAGCACATTCAAAAAATTTTAGCTCATGCAAAAAAAAAAAAGAGAAAAAGAAAATTGATATACACGTAGTAGGTTTATAAATGGGAATCCCATTCTAGAAGTTTGGGAAGAAGAAAGTTTGAAGATGTTTTTCTAGAGTTTGAAGGGTGCTGAAATAAAAATTTTTTGGGTCCAACCTCAGGGAAATGTGGGGAACTTGTAAAATAAGGGAGTAAAGGGTAAAAACTAGTAACAGGGGTAAATTTGAATCAAGTTAAATGGGTTTCAATGCACCTTGATATTGTATTTGTCTCTTATAAGGATTAAAAAAAAGTCTAGTTTGTGTAGTTCTGAACTTAGTTAAACAGGTAATGCCCGTATTAGGTTCAAGGGGTCATCCTGGGGTAAACCTTACCCATGCTCTGATTTTGTTGAAATGGTGTCAATTGTAATCTGCTTTATTTGTTGGCATTTGGTTTTGTACTTAGTGGGCAAAATATAACAAGGGCTATATAATCTATGGGGGTTATCAAAACTTGACCTCAAATGTAACAGAGCTGTCACCTAAGAATTAAAATACATTTCCTGCTTCAGTAATGACCAATGCATAATTTGACACTCAGTTTCAACAAAATCTGAGCATGGATTTTTTTTTGTCCCCAGAATTACCTGAAACCTTATCAGGTCTGTAGCAGTGTAACTAAAGGTCAGAACCTAGACAAACTATACCTTTTTTTAATCCTTATAATCAGACAATACTTGGTGCCACATTGTAAACACAGTTGGACTTGATTTCAAAATTACCCCTGTACTAATTTTACCCCCTAGTTGACATAGGATACAAATATATACTGACATGAGAGACTCTTTTTAAACTTGACCCGCCACGGGGACTGGCAATAGTGCTATTTTGCTGAGGGGGACAGCCCCGAAGCAAAATAGCACGATTGCAGTCACCTAGGGACCATAGTTTGAACAGGAGGCTCGAATAAGGCAGTAGTATTATTTGTTTTATATACATACATTCATTATATCATTGTTCATTATTGGTTAAAAGATTTTTATTAAGAAAATGAGTGTGGTTGGGTAAAAAGTGAGATTGAGCCTGACTAGCCATAGAATACCAAAATGACCCATGCCGGCAGTAAATATTGCAGTGTTGTCGTCACCCTACTTACAGACTAAACCCCATCAAACATGCATGGACAGGCTGTTCTTAATCACTTTTTAGTGTTCACACTTTGCATGTCATTTCTTGATCCATTAACAGGCTTGGAATCTCTTGGCTGGAGTTGTAGCCGTACCGTCACTCCCTGCATTTTTTTTCCGCGTGTATCGACATGTTGAAATTTGTTTTGATGATCAGCTACAACAGGGCTGACATTGTGCTAATTGAAGCCGTAAATAGTCTTTTTTTGAAGCCGTAAATAGTTCGTTTGAGAGCCGTAATAGTCTTTTTCTGCAGAATGGTATGTTTTATATTGATCAGGTGTCCAACTTTGAAACCATCAATGAACAGACTATATGAATTACGTTATATAATAACCCACATTTCCCAGAGGTTGGGACCCAATAATTCTGATTCAGGCACTCTTGCGAACTATAGAAACATCTTCAAACTCTTCCCCACTTCTAGAATGTTATTTCTCATTTAAACCCTACTAATAAGTCAATGAAAAACCTTGCGTTTATATTTATTCATTTTCAAAATTAAGGAGAACACACTTAATTAGTGAATTATATTTCTCATTTTAAACTCCTTTCAGTAGGGATATTTTGAGGAAGTTTAAAGGTGCATTTCGTAGATCCAAGCACATTTATTTTTGGTAATGAATTCACTAGACCTTAAGAAAGGGTTGGTCCAAATTTAAGTGATTTTGATTTTGCATTTTTGATTTTGTGAGTGACTTAGTTGTATTACACTGCTCCATAAGTCACGGTGTTGCCATTTGTGTACAAAATAGAAAAATAATGTGAATTTCTTCTAGAGTAGGTCCAATTTGCACATGATTAGGCACACATCTGTACTTGGTCCAACGGTGTTCAGATGATGTAAAAACCTCTCATTTTTGAGGTAAATCGGGGGATGAGGCTATGGATCACAAAATGACCCGCCAACCTCAGTGCAAAACTCAGATTAATTTTTTAAGATCCTGATATGTGAAATCTCCCTTTTGCACCTTTAACACTTTCCCCTTTCCCTGGACCTTTTGGGCTGCTTCTAGCCCCAGATTTTGCTTCAGCGGTTCCATTGTTTTTTAGGCCAGTCCCGACTTGAACCATACTCAAAACTAGCGAGACTAGCAATCTGACCGCAGACTGCCCAAGATTTTCTAGCCAGAGTTGTTTGTCTCGTCTCGAGGTCGTTTATCAATGAAACTGCAACCCGATATCAGCTCATGTGCCCCACAACGTTTACCCGACGGGATCGGTAATTGGCCAAATCTTTTCCCTAAGTCCTGGATGTGTGAGGCCCATGAATGGGCCTCAGCACGGGTCCAGGGAGAGGTTATCCTTACCAGAAATTAGCACATTACCAATGGCATTTGCATTCATTTGTGAACCCACAGAAAAACCTTACCAAATATTAATATAAATCAAACATATATACTCAGGATGAACACCTTATCACAATAATCCCTGCTTCTTGGCTGAACACAAAAGATAAATATATGGGGGACATGCATTTCACATCGAATTTCACATCCATAGATACTTACCACCACCTCATACTATTAATTTTTTGAGTACCAGTCTTGTTTTCCTAAACCAACTTCTTAAAGATTTTAAGTCAACTGTATGGCTTACAAAGCATACAGGGGGTAGAATTTCTAAAGAGCCATGTTAGTGTCCATGGACTCCCCGCCGAGTGATTCATAATCAATGCATGCCCGATGTTGTAATCAAGTCCCACATGGACTCGCGCTGTAGTCATCTTGCTGAGGTGACTCGCGTCGAAATTCTTTCCCAGTGTCATACAAATATTTGTGCTCTCTTACAAGGCAATCTAAAAACCTGACCAATTAGTGGTGAATGGGGGAACATTTTGATGCTGATTTAGATCAGAACACCATTGCGGAACAAAGGTGGTGCATCACTGTCATGGTGGCACTGCAAAAGAGTGGAAGTTTAAATTAAGTTTTGTAACACTATGTCAGGTTGGGTGTGATTTGGTGTCTGTATTTAGTACTATCTCATGATGCACCAGATAATAACTAGCACTGTAAATTTTTTAAAAATAAAAACGGTGGTGCTGTAGCTACAAAATGTTGCTCAACACATTGATCATGGCAGCCTCACAATGGCAGCATTGTTTTGCAGTGTATATGTGGGCCACCAGGGGCCCAAGCATTCAGAGTCATGCTCGATGTATGTACGGATCGGATGGATGTATTACAACCAAAGTTAACCTTATACATACCTGCCAACTATCTCTTTTTTAATAGGACTCATCCTATTTTTAACTCTCATAGTTTGCAGATTAATCAGAAATTCTGATATCTGAAATTTAAACCAAAAAAAAAAAAACAAAAAAAAAAAAAAAAAAAAAAAAAAAAAAAAAACAACTTCGGAGAAATCTTGAATTACCAGAAATGTCCTAAAATAGTTCCTGTCTCCTGAAGCTCTTCTGGGGCTTCAAAAACACTAAAACCCAGTAACTAGAATAGGCCTTTAAAGTGGGCCACCCTATAAACACAAACCCATAAGGGCCCTTGCTTTTGATGAGCTTTCTCAATATCCGTGGTATGGATGAACTCCGAACTCCCCTAATTTTCATAAAGAAGCTTGGGGCTATGCCAGAACTCTTCTTGAACAATCCTTCTTATTTCCGCATATATCATTAGTTTGGAGAGAGACGGACATAGTGTTGAAGACCTGCCAGTGGACTCGGAAGAGACAAGTGTTTATCTCTGATGTTGCTCTCAGCAGACAAGGTCTTCTCTTGGCAACAGAAGATTGAGAAGGCTATATGGGCTACTTTACTAAGAAAAGAGACTTCATCACCCAGAAAAGGTAAGATTTCTGCATCAGAAAGCAAGAAGATTTATTCAGCTACTCACTGTACCGTATCTTCTTATCCGGACGGTACCATCGTTGATTCGTTACAGCCCCCATTGATTGCAAAATGCTTATATCGTGCAGACACTAACACAACTAATTTTTTATTTGGCCATCAAAAATGGGCAACCTTGTATTAAGAGATTAGCGCAAAGTGGATTTGACATCCTGGCCACCATGGCGCCAGTCCTTTATCTTAACATACCATTGTAGAAACTTAATGCTCAGTTCCTGTAGCTGATTCTGTAGAGTAACTTTGTACCATGTTTTATAATGGCAACAAAGGCCTATTAATGGTCTGGAATCAAATCTGAGAGACTTGTCGTTAAAATGGCATGCGTTGACTGCGTATGGAAACCTGCACTTGACCTAGTAACATAAGGTAGTGCGGATTGGTCATTCAGCATAGGTGGTCAGTTGTACTTTTTTCTCTGCGGCTAACGCTCCCTCCACAAATACTTCGTCTGCAATCGTGCAGGGCGGCGCGTCTCATATTGATTCCAGACATAATAGTGTCTCCACATTCCGGGTATGAACCCCATATTCATAGCGCCCCTATCGCATATCAGATGTCTCACTTATTTGAAATCTACTAGAAGGCTAGTGTATAGGTGTTCTTGTTGGCAACCATGTGGTATTAAAAACACTGTTTTTGTGGTTTCTCACTTTAAACAGATTCAAGCTCTCAAGTTCTCCACCCCACCACCTCCTTCAACCTCCTTTCAGCTTCATCCCCTCCTCACATCTCAGAGGATGCCTTTATCTTTGCTGGACTCCTAGAGAAGGGTATGAACGGTGCATCTGGATAGGTTGCTGTCTATATTTAGAGCAACAGGCCGTGGCGTGTGACCAGCAAGGGAGACAACGTCACCATTCTGCAGTCTGACCCAATGACAAAAGGTAGGCAAAGTCCATTCCATATCTCGCTGGCACTTGTTATTGCTGTTGCCGATATATGAATTACTTTCTGCAACTAACTTCAAATCCTATTAAATAAATTTAGAGAATAAGGTTGGTTTTGGGAATTGGTACTATCTTTAAGACGATTGGAACCAAGGATACCATCATTTTTAAGCGGAGAACGAGGCCGGAGGCCGAGTTCTTCCACGCAAAAATAATGATGGTGTCGCCGGTTTCAATTTCGCGTAAAGAGTACCGGTTCCCAAAATCATACTTTATATCTCATTCTTAAACCGCTTTTTAATTTATGTCATCTTTCACCCAATTTTGCAATACTTTATTGGCTAAAATACAACAAGAAAGGACTGCCACCACCCGGTGACAAGATTCGAACAACCCGTTGAACGCAACGATCATAACGCACGAGACGCGACGTTTGTAGGCGCACGCGAACGTAGCTAAAACGCGGTATGACGCGAGCACTTCAACCAACCTCCAAATAATGCCAATACTCAGCGCGTACTACCTGGGTTTCAATTGTCGAATTGAACCGGACAGCAGCCATAAAATAGCCTACAATTCTCACAGCTGTTTAAGAATTAACTTTAATGCGGAACCCTGATTCAGTATTTTGGGTATTAGGCTTCTGTTTCCGACCATGCAAACCACCTCATTGCAGATGCAGTGAAGTAGTAAGAAAGTATGGTCAA
>JAMKCH010034160.1:0-16108 GCA_023653785.1 Ophioderma brevispina
ATAATCTATGCGAGACAGGACCAAAGCTCTTACTGCATGGTGACAGGCGTCTTGAGTAATAAACCTCCGAATACGCCACAAATTACGAATGTGGAAGTTAACACTCTTACAAATGCTATTAAATTTGAAAAAGCTTGTAATATGTGGTCATAATAATAAAAAAATATATTTGCTTAAAAATCACAGGGTGAGCACTTTTTACATACAAATGTATACAAAAATGCATCGAATGTGCGAGACTTGTTTACTTAAATCGAGCATAAAATTTGAACGGAATGTCCTATTTACCTCAAACAAAAAGCAAATGAAAGCTGAACGTTTACACTTTCCTATCATGCTATAATCTCAATTGTGCTAGTAGACTCATTTTCTTCAATTTGAAAACATAGACCCCCCTTAATATGGAATCAAACATGACGCCCAAGTCTTAACACAGGATGATGCAGGAATAAGGACATCGCCAAGCTTCAACTGAATATTAGGCAGAGTTCTTAATATGTGTGGCGAGGCAAAAACCATGAACTCCGTTTTTTCTTGATTTAATTGCAATACATTTTTAGACATCCAGATGCTTATCTCAGAAATACAGTCTGAAAGTCTAATAAGGGCACTTTCACAGTCACCAGCAACTTTGGGATCAAATTCACAGAAAAGTTGCGTATCATCAGCATATGAATGGAATTGGATATTATACTTCCTGATGATGTCGCCTATAGGATGAGTATATATTATGAAACCCTGTGGTCCAACAATGGACCCTTGTGGTACAGAATAATTCGTGATATGCTGCTCAGACATTGCATTGTTAATGGACACTCTCATGCGACGATCTTGAAGGTATGATTTAAACCAAGCCTGTGATACCAAAACGACATTCCAATCTATTGACTAAAATGGAATGCGAGATGGTATCAAAGGCTGCGGTCATATCAAGTAGAACAAGGAGAACTGCCTTATTCTTATCTAAAGAATGTAAGATGTTACTTCTAACATGAAGGAGGGCAGTCTCCGTACTGTGGTGAGACTTTGGAACGTCTCTCCAAGATTATGAGCACTGACATGTTCAATTACTTGGTATGATGCAGCCTTTTCAATAACTTTAGCAATAAATTTGATGTTAGCAACAGGCCGGTAACTCTTTAAAGCATTACGATCAAGGGTGTTTTTTCTTAAGAACAGGTGTAATTATGGAATGTTTGAGAGTTGTTAAATTAGAGCATTTGACGAACTTGACCCATGTACAGCTGATTTTGTGACCTTCGACCTCCATCATCTTTTGCTCTGTATCTTGGTAATAAAACAATTTCAAGATACACGGCCATAGACGTTTTTGTTCCTTGATATGCTAGACGTAGAATTTGAGATTAGACATGATTGGAGCATTTAAGTTTTTTTACCCTTGCATACCTTATTTCCCTTAATTCTTTTTGCACAGGATGTGACCCGGAAGCAATATGGAATATTGAATCTTAACCCTATACTTACATAATAAGAAGACCATCAAACCTTATGTACTTCTTCAGTTGCATCTGGGCTCCTAGTCTTAATGTAGTCCATACGTACTTGTTGGTTCTGATTGTGGATTTTGTTGCGTTGAGGCCATTTGATTTCAGCACACAATTATTTGCATTTTGTCTGAAAGAATGTTGCCCGAAAAGCTTAAACAGACCTACTAAGGTTTGTTTGCAGCAATTACATTTATTTTAATAAAATATAGCCTATTCGTTACTGAAGAACAAATTCACGGACCATATTTCACCTGCAAATCTTCACAATTAAACGAAATTCATCCAAAATATGTTGTAGTCATGTTTGTAAAACACCAGTTTCATAATGATGATTATAAGTTTTAATACTTATGATGGTTTGAGTGTTTGGATCGAGGCTGACAATCAGATGGAGCCAAAATCACGTGCATTCTTGCTCCATATGGATTTCTCCATAAAACGGAGCTTTCAGTTACCAAAATCAATATTATTTTAATATTTACCGTGGTAAAATATGAATATTATCCATATTTCTTATTAAACTCGACAAGTAAACAACATATTGTGTGACTCCTGCATCTTTTAAAACTTATAATACTAATACCTAGATAGTGTGACTGGCATATGGTCCTGGACCATATGGTCCTGGAGCATGATTTCGGGCCAAAATCTCATAGAGGCGTATGAAAACGTCCATGAAACTTCTATCAAAAATATCC
Organism: Ophioderma brevispina; assembly: GCA_023653785.1. Taxonomy (NCBI): domain Eukaryota; kingdom Metazoa; phylum Echinodermata; class Ophiuroidea; order Amphilepidida; family Ophiodermatidae; genus Ophioderma; species Ophioderma brevispina. Next base: position 2,207 of record JAMKCH010034160.1, read on the forward strand.
CCATCTGAAAGGATTAAAGCTGGTGAACTGTTTCTCTGGTACAAAAATGTACAGCCTATGTTTTCTATTTAAATATAAGCATATACAAATCACCTTTTGTTTTCATTTTAAGTTTTTTTCTGCAGCCAAATAAAAGGTAAAGAATCTATCGAGTGTCTAATATATATGAAATCACTACATAAAATATAGATGACTTGAATCTTTCGTTACACCTTATTCAACTTACAGTTCTTTAAATAGTTTTATTGAACTCCTTGATCAATAAAATTTAATTTGACACCACATTCGTTTTCCCAGGAAATATAATACGAGATGTAAGGTTTGTGTCAATGAGATGTCAGCCATCTTGGAAAATGCACCACATGCAAAATCTGGCAGTTTGGGAGAAAAATATTTTTGACACCAAAATTTTTCTTCCAGGATGTGCTTTAACAGGTAAACTCCCATTGACTACACCAATTTTCTAATAACCATTTATCTAAATGGCTAATCACCTGCAAATTGCCACCATTTTTTGTCATCACCTGTTTTCATGAACTTGATGACAAATATTATTTTTGGCCCCGGTACCCCTCTTCTAATCTGGATGGTGCTGCCGCACAGAAATATTGTGGTATCATATTACATATATATCAGCATTATGTTTATGTCTGTTAAAGTTTTCTTTTCCAAAAGTCTGTCTTTCCAGGTACTTTTAAAGGAAATATGTCAAGATTTTGTCAAGCTCAGTTTGACTTACATTCATAAAATATATGTACATACATCACGAATTCCCGAAAAAATAATACAATTTGATGTAAAATTAACAAAATAGAGGCATTTTAATTTTTGCTTTTTTGACATACGAGAAAACGGGCGGATTTTTCGCCATGCTTCATTGATCAAAAGACTCGATGTTATTTTTTTGTCATTGCTGACACTGTAATATTGATGGATTAATGAAAGTAATAATAAAATTTGAAAATAAGTTACAGAATGACATATTTTGTTTCATTTCGTTGTGTTTTAATTATTATTGATATAAAAAAACACATCGATCGCAGTTCACAGGGGGGGTAGGACACGACCTGCTCGATTTGGGCTTTGGGGATTTCCAAACGGTGATTTGTGGAACTGCTACGTGCATTTACTATGGTAGCCTGTGTATCAGTTTCATTACAAAATCTCCTCTTAAACCCTAGTTCAATACATCTTAGTAATATCATGATAAATAAAGGATAAATTATTGACTTCAAGCGGACAAGATACCTCAATCAGGTAACCGCTCGACTCCAGTGTATGCTCATCCATGCGTATAGGCGTGCGTTCGATCCCTGTGAGATTCAGCTGTCTTGAAATTTCCCTGGACAAGAAACTAACCGCTTATTTGTCCCGATTTACCCATGCGATATTGGGAAGCTGGTCCCGGCTGCGATGGTTATCCCGATGTATGTTTGCTGATAAGGGAAAGCGCTGATCCCGATCTGCTGCATCCCTTGAAATGATGCTAAATGGTTTATGGTATGGTTGGGCCACAGTGATCAGCGGCCATTTGTGAAAGCGCTTAGAGGCCAATAGCATAGGCGCTATATAAATCTCTGCCTATTATTATTATTAAAATCCGTCGGGGTTAGTGGATTAACCCCGCTGCAAAATAGTGTAATTTCCAATAACGGTCATTAGTTTAAATATTCGTGTCCAGGCCTAGACTTTAGGCAAGTCTGAGTGGAACCGTCCGATACGCGTAATAGCGCCCTCCTACCGTTAAGTCTTTGAAAGGACTAGCACTCGAGTCGCGCCGGATGTTGATGCCGATTTGAATTCAGGCTGTTGCTGTTAGGATGGCATGTCCTACCCCCCTGGCAGTTCACTCGAATAGGAAAGTGGCAACACTGCGATATGATGGTCATCACTTTGACGTCACCATTTCCCTGCGATGTGGATTTGTCGGAATCGTTTTCGAGTAAGCTATTGGGCGGAAAATTAAAAGGGCAAAATACTCAACAAATGTGGACAAGGTGGCCAAATATTCAGAATCATGACATATTTCCTTTAAGCAAGATCCATCTATAAGATCTTTCTCTTTTTATAATTCTTCTATATAAACTTTAGATTTGATTTAAACAACCGTACAATTGATTTGTCAACGTTGGGTATATCCCTTACGTTCCCTAGAGGAAAATGACTACCACCGCAAAAAAGGGTAGGGTTATTTGTCTTATTAGATATAGGAGCAATTTTCCCCAAACACAAGGCAAGGCAAGGGTCCGCTCCGTGATTTTTGAAAACTGGCAAAAATGGCATTTAGGCATTTAAGGATATAAAATCATTTTGAAAAGAAAATGAGTTTTTCCAAGATCCACTCCTTGAGTTCTGCAAAAAAAAATTAATGGGTAAAAACAAACGACATTTTAATCTCGTGCATCATTGAGCAGCGATCTCCAGCAACCTCGTAATTACAAAGGTATCTGCCTCGGCATCTTCCTATCCGCTATTGCCGCGAATGTATACAACTCACTTCTTGCCAACCGCATAACTCCACATCGATCCCATTCTTCGGAGAAACCCAAATGTAATCCGGTGTAGAAGTAATTATAGTCCGGCGTACTCATAGTCCAATCAATCAATCAAAAACTTAATTTCAACACGGTGAACCAGCATCAACAAATGTTGTTCTTCCTCTGGTCCGTATATACATTTGATAAAAAAATGAGAAATAGAATATTATACAAATTATAAAAGAATATGACAAAATAATTAATATAGTTGTACAAGTGCGCGTAAATATGAAAACGAGAAGAGATAACTAAAACAAACATAATTACATACCGCTCAGTGGAGTCAAAGATACCATACAATTATATGAAACAAACTTTAGAACTATGAAGTTACGGAATATTAAAATACAATCAATATACAGTGATGGGAGATATCTATAATATACAATCATAAGTATACACACCTAAAATTGACTTAAAATGAGACACCGAAGAATATGTTATGAGACAGCAGTAACATTATGATCGTTAAAGTAGCGGTATTTGAACTGAGAAACAGAGCCGGAGAGTTTAACAATATTTGGAAGTTGGTTCCAAATACTAGCACCAGTGTAGGAAATTGATCTCTTTTTATATTCAGTACGTGGTTTGGGAATGGACAGCGTATTGAATCCTTGAGGGTGTAGCAAGTAATTTTTACTTGGAATCTGTCAGTAAGGTAACTTGGTGTGAGGTTGTTCATAATTTTGTACATAATGGTTGCGAGATGGATATGGACCGTTCACAGAGATTGCCCCATGTTAGTCCTAGCTTTATAGTAATAATTTTAGCAGCCTATTCTGAAGTTTCTGAACCCTAACTATGAGAAGAGCATTGCACGTACCCCAGACAGTGTCACAGTAATCAAAATGGGGAGCTATGATGCTCTTGTACAACATATTTTGTATGTTCCGTGGTAATAATCATCTTGCTCTTGTTGGCCTTATTGAGGATATAGACCGGCCTACTTTGTTGCAATATGTTGGACATGCTCGTTCCAAGTAAGGTTTTCGTCTACTACAAGACCAAGATGTTTAACACTTTGTGAACATGTTTAATTTGGAACCATGATTTGAACATTTATAGAAGGGTTTATGAACTTAGTCCAATTTTGTCGTGGAACCTAGAACAGCAACTCTGGTTTCTTTTACATTTAGACTTAGTTTGTTACTTGTAAGCCATTCATTGACATTACTCAGAGTACTATTGAGAGTGGTATTCATACGTAATATCATCACAAATACTGTATAGTGGCGGTGTCGTCGGCATACATACTTACTTTAATATCACTAGTGACACAATTAGGGAGGTCATTAATATAAATATATAATGGGGCCCAAAATGGAACCACTTGAGGCTACCACAAACACATTGAGCATATTTGAAGAGACGCCATTAACATTCGTAACATGAGATCGATTAGAAGATTTTTGGAACCAATACACATTTGTCATCAAGATCATCAGTGTCTGAGCTTCTTATCTAAAATTTTGTGATTCACAGTCTAATGCCTTTTTTTGAGGTCTAGCATGACAACTACCAACTATTTACCTTTTCAAGCGCACCAATCTCACCAACATTTAATAAGCGGTTTCTCGATTCAGTTGACACGTCACGCAACATTAGTTTCACGTTTAATTCCGTTATCGTCTATTGAGCCCGGACTGTGGCTCCTACCGGACTACATCTGCTTTCACCCCGGAATAGATCCACCCTACAGAGATATTGCACTACACGAATCTTCGAAGAAAGGAAAGTCTCCAGGAGAAGCACAATGTGTAGTCTTCGTAGACTTCCAAAGACTTTCCTATTGTGAACGTCTAGAGCAATGATGCACATTCTATTTAATGATTGTATCCCTGATGATAACGTAAAGCCCTTGCCTTTTAATGTGTGAAAACCCAACAGGTTTTGTCCATAGCATGATGGTCCCACCGATTAATTCACTAACGCGGCAGGAATTCTTTAAGATGATACGCATGCTTCTTTACTTTTGTTCGTAGTCGCTTACGTATTGCGTCAATCAGTAGGTACATGTATGATCATGGCTTTACAATTTGCAGAAGATCTGGGTGTCCAAGTCAATAGCAATTATCCATCTATACCATGCCGACGATATTGCATTGACTGATATCATCTAGCTACTAGATCTACTCACTGAACTTAAGAGTCACTGCTAAAATGAGGTAATACGAATGCAAAGAGACAAAATACATGCTTCTCAATGAAGAGGTAGACCACCCTGCTAATGAATGGCATAGCTATCAAAGAAAATATACGATTTTAAATATCTGGAGTCCTATACACTTGATAACAGAAAGGTCTTCTTGGCAAGAACAGGTCAAACATGAAGTGCCTGCAATAACCTTGATATAAAGTCTGACGTCACCAGGGTAGAGCAACTAAGACATCACTCTTCAGGGCCTATGTCAACACATTTTATAGGGCGAGAAACATGGATGTATGTATGAATAAGGCGATCTAAGACCCTTGTAAACGGTACATACCAGGCTATTTATTCGAGTCGAGTTCAAAACATCTCTTTTGAAGAAATACCCTACCCAACAGATCTATGGTGATCTCTACAATAGTAGCACAGATCAATGAGCATTGCTTTAGAGCAAAGGACCAGATTATATCAACCTTTTGTGGAGACTTACATGTCCAAGTAGAGGTAGCAAACCACTTACCTACCCTGATATGCTAAGGACCAGATATATCAGACCTTTTGTGGTGACTTCCATGTCCAAGTAGAGTAGCAAACCACTTACCTACCCTGATATGCTAAGGACCAGAACATATCAGCCTTTTGTGGAGACTTCGATGTCCAAGTAGAGGTAGCAAACCACTTACCTACCCTGATATGCAAAGGATCAGATTATATCAGCCTTTTGTGGAGACTTCGATGTCCAAGTAGAGGTAGCAAACCACTTACCTACCCTGATATGCTAAGGACCAGATTATATCAGACCTTTTGTGGTGACTTCCATGTCCACGTAGAGGTAGCAAACCACTTACCTATCGATATGCTAAGTACCAGATTTTATCAGACCTTTTGTGGAGACTTCCATGTCCAGTAGAAGTAGCAAACCACTTACCTATCCTGAATGCGAAGGACTCAGATTATATCATACCTTTTGTGGAGACTTCCATGTCCAAGTATAGAGGTAGCAGATCACTTACCTATACCTGATATTCTAAGGCCGGATTATATCAGACCTATTGTGGAGACTCCATGTCCAAGTAGTGGTAGCAAACCCTTGCCTACCCTGATATGCTAAGGACCAGATTATGATCAACCTTTCTGGAGATTACCTGTCCACCGTAGTGGTAGCAAACCACTTACCTACCCTGATATCTAGGACCATGATTTATCAACCTTTTGGGAGACTTCCATGTCCAAGTAGAGTAGCAACCCACTTACTACCTGATATGCTACGGACCAGATTATATCAGACTTTGTGTTAGACTTTACATGTCCAAGTAGAGGTGCAACACCACTTACCTTACCCAGATAGCTAAGACCAGATATAGCAGACCTTTTGTGGTGACTTCCATGTCTCAAGTAGAGGTTAGCAAACCACTACCTTCCCTGATATGCTAGGACAGATTATATCAGACTTTTGTGGTGACTTCCATGTCAAGTCGAGGTAGCAAACCAATTACCTACCCTGATATTCAAAGGTCAGATTTTCAGCCTTTGTGGTGACTTCATTCGCAGTAGAGTATAGCAAACCACTTACCTACCATGATATGCTAAGGACCGGATTATATCAGACCTTTTGGGGAACTTCCATGTCCAAGTATGGTATGGCAAACCACTTACCTACCCTGATATGCTAAGGACCAGATTTGCAGACCTTTTGTGTGACTTCCCCGTCAAGTAGAGGTAGGCAAACCCCTTACCTACCTGATTATGCAAAGGAACAGATTTTATCAGACCTTTTGTGGTGACTTCCTGTCCAGTAGAGGTAGCAACCACTTACCTTCCCTGAATGCTAAGGCCAGATTATATCAGACCTTTGTGGTGACTTCCATGTCCAAGTAGAGGTACAAAAAAAACCACTTACGCTACACTGTATGCAAGGATCAGATTATATCACCTTTTGTGGTGACTTTCCCAGTCCAGTAGAGGTTATAGCAAACCACTTACCTACCCTGATATGCTAATGCCTCATATTAATACATACCTTTTGGGAGACTTCCATGTCCAAGAAGGTATAGCAAACCACTTACCTACCCTGATAGCTACGGACCAGATTATTTCAGACTTTTGTGGTGGACTTCCACTTCCAAGTAGAGGTATCAAACCACTTACCTACCGGCTTATATGCACAGTATCAGAGTATATCAGACCTTTTGGGTGATTCCATGTCCAAGTAGAGGTAGCAAAAACATTACCTCCCTGATATGCTAGACGCGAATTAATATCAGACCTTTTGTTGAGACTTCCATGTCTAAGTAAGGTAGAAAACCACTTACCTACTGATATTCTAGGACCAGTTATATCAGACCTTTTGTGGTGACTATTTCCCCTGTCCAATAGAGGTATAGGAAACCCGTACCTACCCTGATATGCTAAAGGAGCCCAGATTAATCAGAGACCTTTTTGGAGACTTCCATGTCCAAGTAGAGGTAGCAAACCACTTACCTATCCCGATATGCTAATACCAAACACAGATATATCACCTTTTGTGGAACTTCCATGTCCAAGTAGAGGTGTCAACCACTTAGACCTACCATGATATCTATGCCAGAGATACGGCATCACTACCACTTTTAATCAAGGTGGGTTAAATATGCGAGAAAATAGCATGGGACTAGTGACAGAAGTGTGCTTTTTTTCGGGATAATTGTTGATTTTTCACACAAGTACTTTAGGCTTGATAATCCATAATAGACGGCCGGCCATTGAGGCAAAAAGTGCTCAAAAAAGTTTTGACCGCGTAATTTGTTACAAACATCCAACCCTGTGGATTCCCAGCATCCTCATGGGACATACAATAGCGTATTAGTCCGGGACTGGACCCCTGATATGTGAGGTCTAGCTGACTCACCTACTAGAAAGTGGAATAATGTTTTTTAGATAGAAACATGTCTCGATTACTTGGGTTTGGATAATAAAAACTTCTGAAATCAGGGCAAAAGATTTGATATAACCTGCTTATTATTTCACTGTATGTCAAGTATTCAAATTTTTGAGGCGATTTTTTAAGGGTTAAGGGGTAACACTTTCGAGCACACTGTTCAAAACTGAGCACAAATGATCTTAAAATTATTATCCTGAGTAATACAAAAAGTTTTAATAAATTGTATGATATTAAAATCTATAGTTGGGGTATACTTGGGTAGTTGTGGCCATTTTAAGGTATCAGTGGCATTTTGGGCAAAATTTAGGGGCAAATCTTGGTAGTTCCTTTATCGAAATATGTTGTCCATCCCATGTACATTTTACTTGAGCCATTTTTTTTTTTTCTTGTAGAACATACTTATGCTGGTCAGTTTTTGGTAAAGTTTGAAAACCCAATTATGTAGAATGAACCCCAAAATACTTTGGGCCATACTGTACCATCAAGGGGCACGAAAAATAAGTTCAATCGTTCCGTAACTCTTCAACATGCTAAAAATCACGATTTTTATGCATTTTGGGGGCAATGCGTAATTTATTAGCCATTTACTAAAAAAGTAACACAAAGTGTGTTTTCAAACTTTCCAAAAACTGACTGCAGCATTGTTATCTTCTACAAGAAACAAAATTAGCTCAATTCATCATGTAATGTTATGGATAACATATTTTAAAAAACAATACAAAATTTGCTAAATTTTGACCCAAATATGCCATGTTATTACCTTAAAATAGCTATAACTACCCAATTAGACCAAATATGTTAAAAATCACCAGTGATAATTATTTGTTCTTTATAGAGGATACTAATTATAGGACCATTGGTATTCAGGTTTTGAAATATTGCTCAAAAGTGTTACCCCTACCCCTAAAACATTGGCCCCCAAATCGCCCAATTGGGGTATACAGTGAAACAATAAATCGACTGTAGCAAAACTTTTGCCCTCATTGCAGATTTTTTTTTATTATTGAAAACTAATGTATCATGACAGGCTCTAACTAAAAAACATTGCTTCAACTTTCTAGTACGTGAGTGCAGGTAACTCAAAACTAGAGCACTTACAGAGATTTAGTCCCGGACTATATGGGGTGTTAGCCATTCTAATTTTTTAATTTGGGGTAAAAATGGCCAAAAAAGGTCAAAATATTCCAAAATAAGGTAAATCAATCATATTGCCGTCTTATCTCAAATGTCATCAGAACAATTTACCGTTTTACATCCCAATTGACTACCTGACCGTATTGAGTGCTATATCCATTCCAATTACATATTCCAATAATACAAATTAATTAAAAAAAACAGCAAAATTGTCAAAAAATCCATAAATGAGTCATAAATAATGCCTTCCTTTCTCAACGATCTTAATGGGAACATGTACACTGCAGTTTACTTCCCAAAGAACACGAATAATTGAATAGAGTGTAGCCATTTCAATTGACACTTTGTAGGTCAAAATGGCCAAACAAGTTCCAATTTGTCCAAAACTAATAAATTAGTCAAAACGCTCTTTTCTCAAATACCCTCGTCTATATACCAAGCCTTTTTGTAACATGGATTACCAGGGGGGCTCGAGAATTCGTTATAAAGCACTCGATGTTTATGGTTTTAATAACAATGGATAGCTATGGGTCCCCTCCTCTTTCCATAATACCAAAACGATTCTAAAAACTACCTAGTATGGCGTCACATAGTCATAAAGTACACGAGTCGGCCCCAAATTGGGATTTTCCATAGAAAATGGCGAAAAAATCCGATTTTGCGCTTAAAAAAAGTTAGGAACTATCGGATTATTTTTTCATTCGGTTTTCCGCTCTAAATGAGGGCAATTGACTAGTTTTACTAAATATAGAGTTTTAGAGGCATACTTGCATAATCATTAAAAAAATGCACCTAAATATTCATTGGAGTGGCAGCCACCCACCCCATACCCTTGACCTTGACGACCTACCCTAACCCGGTGTGTGAAAGTTGCTACCTTGACATTTTTTTTCAAAATGACCGGGAAAGGTGAGAAAATGATTAGTCGGATGCTTTTTTGCCATTTGGCATTTTAGCCCACCGGAGCAAGTTAACTGGGGGGTGTGGAAACCCCCCCCCCCCCGGTACGGCGGGGTTAAGGGGGAATAATTCATACTTTCCAAAAGACAAGTTTAAGTAAAGAGTGCTAGCCATTTAATTAAAACTTTTGGAGTCAAAATTTCCAAAAATGGTAAACAAAGTCCAAATATGATGGAAAGAAAGCACTAATAAAAACTTATGTTATGTGTCAAGGTAATATAATTAGGTGGATACTAGTGCTAGGTATTCCAATACCCCGTTTGTAGTTCAACATTCGAGCTAGGATCAAAATGAACTCAAGATTGGGCATTTCAAGTTTTAAGGTTAATATTGTCAGAAAACATCAATTAAACTATGATTGATAATTGAAGGTAATGCCGAAATGTGTAAGATGTATTGTATCCATTAAATATACATCCCTAAGGAAAATTCATCAGTGTACATTAGATTATTATGCATCTGGTGTTGAAATACTGCAGAGCGAGTAGCGTTTTGTGTACGCCCAACACTGCACACTACGCAAAAATATTGGCAGCGGCGTGTTCAAGCCAAAATAATCTCCGTTTATTAGTTTGAAGCATTTAAAACTATTTTCGTCAAGTCAGCTTCTTCTGCATAATAATAATAATAATGGATGGGCGGAGGATTGATAAAAGAAAATACGCCCTCGCCAAGAGAAATATAAGGGCTCGTCTTCGACTAGCCCTGATATTTGATCTGGCTCGGGCGATATTTTCAGGTTATAAACATCAGCCATCCAATATTATATAAGTATTGGCTATTCCATCCTTCAGCTTTGAAGTTTACCAAACTGGCGTAAATTATTAGTTCTAATTGCCCTATTTGTCAAATTGTTAATCAGGTCATAATTCGCTTCACCAGAGTACATTAAGTTGACAATGAGTTGGCCATTATAATGAACTTCCCTTACACGAATGATAAAATTACTTAAAGAACGAATTTTGGCTTTAATTGCATAATGACAATGAGAAAATATTTTCAATGTGTGTCTTTAAAAGCATAAATAATATGCTAATCACGTTGAGTCTTTTGTTTTAATTTTGCTAGGTTTTAATTAACAGGCAGAATGAGCATTTTGTAAAGCAATAACCCGAAATGGAAACACAGTCAAGGTCCCAATTTAACGCAGAGTCCGTTATGGTTTAAAGGTCCAAAATGTAATTTCTCCGACATGGTTGAGCAAAAATAATTAAAGGGTAAAGGGTTTCTGTGTATTAAGCCTAAGCATTAGAAACGGTGCGCGAAGATGATGGGTAATTTGATGTTAATATTTGATCAAAAACCCAGGTCCCAAAATTAAAAACAAGAGCAGACTACGCTTAGACCCTTGATAAATCACTGGGTATAATATAAACGTAAAAAAAGCTTATGAGTAGCCTAGATTAAATTCTCGTGGATTGAATTACTTAAATAATTTCCAATTTGAACCAGATAGGACAAACAGCAAACTTGCATATCAAAATTCAAGGTAAAAAAGGATTAGAACATGATGTGGTTCATTTGTGTCTCAGAATGTGACTAATTATTTCAAAGAACATTAAAGTTGATTGGAGTTTTATTCAATTTCTAAGTTTGGCTATTCTAATGTATCTAGCACTAAGAAATATACTTTACAGTAGTAAGGATCATTTTAAATCATTTAAAAAGTAATTTAGTGATTATTAAATGTCAGGTAATTTGACCATTTAACTTAGCCATCCGCGATCTAGCAAAAAAGCAACACCCTGGCCCTAACAACTTTTAAATATCAATCAAATCTAGATAAAATTACAGGGTAATATTTAAAAATGTGGACAAAGCCACACGTGTATAAATCGGCTTTCCAATTTTAGTTGATTTATAATTTTTCGCTCCGAAAATCTATGACTGGCTAGCAGTCGATACCATGTGGTTATGTACACGCATATATTCTTTGGACCTACTGTGCAAAAAGGAAGACATAATGTAAGAGTAGCCAAAGTGATACCTTTCGTTATATCACCCATTTTAAGTGATTTTGATCAGTTTGGTTGAATTTGGTTCATGATTCACTTTGACTCAGAAATATGTGAAAGTCAAATGGCTAGCACTTTTTGCACTTGATGATGAAAAGGGCAAAACATGTTATATAGACTTTTGTAATTTTTCAACCCCCAAAATTCAATTAAGGCCAAAATAGCCTTCATCCCCTTATTTATGACACCTTTGGATGTACCGTGATTTAAACCATTTGGGAAATTTTGGTCATTTTTGACCTCTAAAAAATAGAAAAATAGAATGACATGCACTAAATGTACTTATTGACATTTCCTTGAGATGTAACGGCAAATGTTGCCTTGAAAATTGTTTGTGAAAACACGAAGGTTTATTGAGACTGAGGTATCCATTTTTTGGCACATTGTTTGGGGGGGAGGGGGGCAATTTTACATCAAAATCTATAGTCGGAAGTGCTTCCATTCTGTCCACTTAAATATGACCCCTTTGAAGGGGGAAATGGGACATTTTCTAATCGATTATTTTAAGACAGAAATGAAGTATTTCGACTGATTTTACCTATTTTTGGACAATTTTACCTTTTTTGGCCATTTTGACACAAATTTAAAAATTGAACTGAGCGTCACATTTTATCCACTTAAATATGACTCCTTTGAAGGTAAATGAACATTTGTGATCGGTTTTTTAAGAAAGGAATGTATTTCGACTGATTACCTTTTTTGGACAATTTGACCTTTTGGCCCATTTTGACCCCAAAATTTATAAATGGGAATGGGCTCCAGTATATTATTAATATGACTCCTGTGAAGGTAAATTGGAATTGTCTGATAGATTATTTGAAAGGAATGCATTTGACTGATTGCCTACCTATTTTTGGACAATTTTGACTTTTTTGGTCATTTTTTACCCTTAAAAATAAACAAGTAGAACGCCACAACCCATACGTTGTGTAAAACACCCATGGTGGTATGAATCCACTATGTTGGACCTTTGTAACAAATAACGCCGTCAAAAATCATTTTTGGTCCTTTGGCCGGGTCATAATTGATGTAAGCACTTGCCAACCCACCTTAATGGACCCCCGATTGAGTTTCAAGGTTATACAGGGGTCAAAAAATTAAAATGTTCCGAATGTGTTGAATAGCACACCATGGTGTTGTCTGGTTACAATGATTCCAAAAAGGTATATTTTACACTATCTATGACTTATAGTTCCGGAGTTACGAGGTAAAAACTGTAAAAATGGTGAAAAGTTCATTTTGGTGTGTACAATGGTCAAAAGTTAAAAGTTGCTTTGATTCAGCAGTTAATATGTGGTGCAAATTGTTTCCCTAGCTTAAAGGATTGGAATAAGGAATAGTTTGCCTAATCTGTTATGCTTAGTTTTCACGTTATCCAACAAAATAGGTCACAGGTCAATAGAATCCAATAGGTGCCAATAGCTGTTGACTTTATTCGCGATTTTGGTTAATAACCAAACACATAAGATAGTCAAACTATTCCTACATTTTATTCTATGAGCTAAACCAACAATTTAAACGCACGGAAGCGCACACTCTTTCACTACAGTCCCCTGCTACAACTGTAAAAGCAGCTTGAAAGTATGATTTGCATTGGATTTGTAAATTGTATATGAAAGTGTGTATATATTTCGTTATCGACCGTTTGTTTTGAGGCATTAAAATGATTGACGAGGTGTATTTCCGGTGATTTTATACAATGATACCACGACATCCACTGCTCGAGATGTTCCAGGGGAGTAATTCCTGAATACCCTTCGCAGGGGTGACAGTTGTTAGTTTGTTGCTTTGAGTTTGTGCATGTAAAGGAGTTTGTGCGAAGGGTTTTTCGTGGTACTCAATGAGTTGGATATCTTGTCTTTAGGGCGTGAAGGGTATTCTGTTGGTGCTATTTTGTGTATAATGTGATTGTTTTTGGAGAGATAGCTATATGTTGTATTGTATGTGAAGTTTGGGTGTGAAGGGTATTCTTTTCGCATAGATTCTGTGTGTTTTTAGAGTGGATGTGTGTAAAGATATATGTGCGTGAAGGGTATTGTTTTGGGGGTCTGTTGGTGTTAGAATCGGTTGTATGTGTGGATTATTGTTGAGATAGGTGTCTATGGTTAGGTGAGTTGCGGTCGGCGCGGTCCAAGTGTCGCGGTCAAAGATGCCGGTTTTGCTATTGATCGCGGTCACGGTGGTTGT
>JAMKCH010034161.1:0-21761 GCA_023653785.1 Ophioderma brevispina
GTGACCACTTCCGGTAAATCTGGTTTCTGGGGACTAGTCTATTAACGACTTTTTAATTGGCCATATTATTGAATCATGAATGACTCCTATCATTATTTCATTATCATTATGAAATACATCCAAAAGCTACCGAATTTTAACAGTACACTACTACATATACCAACGAATTTACAGATGGCATCTGCAGAAAACAAGAACTCACCCAAATATGAGTCGAGTTGCTGCCATTTGTTGTTGTTGCAGTTTTTGGCAGAAGCCTCTTCCATCGTTATGGAATTGTTTTCAACGAATGCATCTGCCCCGATCACTGAATTTGATCAACAGTAGAACCATATTCTCTCCATTTTGCACTTTTGCTTCGAATCGTTCGTTCCAGGTCGGACTAAAGGTTTTCTGCTTTACGGTGGTTTTTCCTAGCGAGTGTTCATCTACGGTTTTACTGTGACATACGTGGTCGATTTGTTGACCAGCCTGCTACCCAAATCTCTTCATGTGTTTTCTGTCAATTCTAAAGTTCTAAATCGACTGCTCACACACTTTTTAACGGGCGATGGAACCGTTGAATACTGCCATATTTTCGCATTCAAAATAGAACGAATGTGTTTTTCCTTCTTTACCAGTGATTTAATCGCTATAATCCTATCCGAATTACGGTGACATCAACTCCACAGAAAACCGCATATAGGTGGACCCTCTTTCTGCCGACACGCAATACAAAGCTGCAGAAAAGGCAAAATGAGGAAATCTTGTTTATTTATTCCCAGAACCCTCACTTGACCTTCACCTGTGTTTGGGCAGTGGCTCACTCGGACACGGAAAGTACTGCATTATTCATTATGAAATTTTCCTAATCTGTTATAAAATTAAATTGACCTGACTGATTATGGAATGAAACACGAATGTTTATTCGTAATATGTAGCTTTTAGATTTCTTAAAAATTCTTCATCTTTCGCTCAGTACAGCTATCAGCTTCGTCTCTTGAAAAATCTAGAACATAATTTCACGATACAGGACACTACTTCCACCCCGTCAATTTCATACCCTGTTAATTCCATACATTGTAAATTTCATCACCACCGATTTCATCCCCTGGCGCTTGTCTTATCTGTCCTTGATACTGTCCAACTCCCCTTGGGCCAACCTACAGACTCGGTAGTGTAGAGATCAGTGGTAGGCCGCCCTATTTTCGGACACTGCCAGTTTTTCGGACAGATGTTGTGTTTTGAGCCATCTGGTTTCATTTCTTAAATTCAACACTTCATTTTTCCTCAATTAAGACCGAAGCCGTCTATGTGTTGTTGTTTTCGAAACAGCGAGGATATTAAGTTGGCAAGTCGGCCCCTTTGAATAAAAAACAGTTACTTATGAGGGGTAGCGTAATTACGGCCGTGATCATTCAGGAGTTCGGCATTTTGCCACCAATTCACAAAAATCTAAATATTTCCCGTATGTGTTCATAACTATGTATTTTTTTGCTGCAGGATCACTGGGCTGTTTTTCTACCGAAGCAAGCCAGACTGCATGAACTCCGGGCATTGAACGTCCGAATGGAAAGGAAGATTTTTTGCGCTATCCAGTTTTCGGGAAGCCCCTCTATAAAATCGGGGGGGGGGGGGCTGGGCAGCCAGAGGGCGCTTGACGGTGAGGGCGAAAGCACATAGGAGTTGAAGACAAGCTCCATGGTGATTTGCGGCATGGCGGCAGCGACTGTTGCGTCGAACAGTTGTTCGGGATTCAAAATACGACAACAGTGAGTGTGCAGGCGTAGTTAAGGCGCGCTGCGTTAGCGATCAGGAAATGCGAACTTTGCTCTCGGTCGTGTCAACGCACTACGTGACTTTTTTCAGTGTGACGATCAAACTTTGAGTGGCAATGTTTGGTTTGGGCGGTTTTATTAAGGAGGGTTTATTCGGCAATTTTTTTTGGGCCGAATATGCCTGTTTGTTTGGACTTAAAGGTGCAACGAGGGAGATTTCACATATCAGGTGTCACCTAAAAAAAAAATCAAAAGTACTGATGTTTTGCCCCGATGTAAAGCTTCCATCAAAAAATAACCCCATCTGAAAGGATTAAGGTGAGAAATGTTTCTTTGTACAACAAATTGTGAAATGTAATTCGTAAGGAGCAAATACGAAAATTAAGCCTATGTTTTATCTTGAAATATAAGCAATGAAAAATTGCCTTTTCTCTCTTTAGACACTTCATGTAGCCAAATACAAGGTTAAGAAATCTAATTTTAGGGTCTATCATATGAATTACTAATATGACACAATATTGGGTGCCCAACATCTCCGTTGCACCTTTAAATGTCAGCAAGGTCAAATCCAGAAATTGGTGTGTGTGCTTGGTGTAGGAAAACAAGAGCACAAAACATTATAGGCCTAAGCCTAGGCTTAAGAATCATGATACGGAGAGTTGCCAGTGCAAACAAGCCACAATGACTTGTGGATACGCTAAGAAGAAGGCGGCTAATAGGCCCTATAGGTAAAAAAATAGGAATACGACATAATACTGGAGTTTGAGGAGGAGTTATGATAAAATAAAATACGGGATGCTGAAATACAGGGAAGAAGGGGTTATTAGAAAATGAGGGAAAAGAGAACTGTTGAGAATGAGTTGCGGATGTAAAATTTACGGAAACTTGACGAGGAATTATGGGTGAGTGAGAAAGAGAGGGAGAGAGGGAGAGAGAGAGATTACAAGACGGTATGTTGGGGGAGGGGCCTTGCGTGTATGTTGAGAGATTATAATGTACGAAAAAAATAGACCAAAAAAATTAGGCCTAAGCCTTAAGAATACGGAAGTTACCGGTGCGACTGATCCTGACACTAGGCCTATAGGTAGACCGGGGAGGTAGAAAATAGGAGTACGGTGTATACTGGAGTTTGAGGAGTTGTGAGAAAAATAGAATGCGGAATGCAAGAACTTAGGCCTAATGAAAACAAGTTTAGACATACGGGATGTTGTGATACATGATGATGGAAACGATATGGGAGTTGGAGAATTTATGAGGAAAAGATTAGAATACGAAAAGCTGGGACACAGGGGTAATATGAAAATTAGGGGAGAGAAAAATTATAATATCGCCTAATAATAATAACAACAACAAAACGACAACAAAATTAGTAGGCCCTATTATACAGGATGCGCAGGATTTCATTGTGAGACTTTCTTCTCTATCCTTTATAGATTTTCTACCTACTGCTGAAATCAATAGCATTGAAAATGCCTGATAAAATTTGCGATAGCAGTTCTATAGGACTTCAACATGTTAAAACAAATCTACGCGACGCACTATCTTTAATTCTCTAATTTTAATTCTGACGAATTACATAATACACATTATGATGAAGCAAGTTCTGAAAAAAACTTTAAGTAACATCGAATACAATTTTCAAGGACTTGAAAAAGGAATCAATAAAATGGTAAAATATCAAAATTAAGCCCTAATGAAAAATGGAGAAAAATGTATGGGTCTGCAATCCTAGAAATTTCGGGATAGATGGTGACTGTACAAAGTTCACAAAATTACTGGCGTAATCACAATACGGCGAGTAGGCCTAAATTAAAACTGGCACTCAAACCTATTCTATTTTAAGAGATCAATTCTCATCTGATTCCATTGAAACTATAATGGAATGAATGTTTTCAAATTGATGAAGAGTTTGATTGGAGTTATATTCACCAAAGTAACTTTAAATGTGCTATAGAAACCCAATTAAGATCCTTCTATATCCTGCTTCTATTTTAAAATCTTCCATAGGGCAATTTGCACTATAAATTATTTCCTTCACAAAATTGGCAGAATGGAATCCCCTAATGTCTTTTTGTGATGAACTTCCTGAAACCATTCTGCACTTTTTATGTGAATGCAGAAAAGTATCTCCAATATGGAATAATCTTTGCACATTTATCAATAACAAACTGGTGAAATGTTTGAATTTTCTAAATTCGATTTCATGTTTATTATAGGGATAAAAGCCAACATGACATTTGCATTAATTTCTTATTTCTCTGTTTAAAATATTACATACATAGGCCTAAAGGTGTAAATTTCAGCATGTCCCTCTCAATTTCCAAGCTTTTTTAAATTTGGTTAAAGTTTTAACAATTAACCTTGAAGGCTCAAATTAATGTCTCCTTTTTGTTAGTTTTCCTTCTCTGAGAGTGCCATGGTTTGAGCAATGTTGTTGTTGTTCCTGTTGTGTTGATGTTGTTGTTTTGTGGGATGTGTTTTGTGATTGTGTGTGTGGTTGTTGTTTTTCATCATTCCGTCGCTGTATTTTATATCTAAGTCACTGTTGTAGGGGTGCATTTTGTATGTTTTCTCTTAACCACCAGACACCAAGTACAGGGAATAAAAAATACAGAAAGAAAAAAAAAAAGGCACTCAAGCAGGTCTATGATGCATGATGCTCGTTGACATTATTAAGTTGATGGGCGCACGTGTATAAAAACGACACACTGCGCAGTACGCATGCAAGCTTAACGACCCGCACAGAGTGGAGCATGTGCGCACATTTTTTGTTATTGCGTCAGTTTCAAGCATTTACAACTGTGGATGCGTTGTTGCTAAGGTTAAGTGGCTCACTGATACACTGTTCGTACGCATCTACGTTGTATCTAATCTGTGGCTGCAGGTATCTGCCTCGTGGGCGGGGGTGGGGAGAATCTATTTAATGTATTTAGTTGGTTTATTTTTTTTATTGACTGTTTATTGTTTATATATTATTTATTTTGCATTGTAAAAAGCCACCATGATTGTTTCTGTGTAAAAACAATACTTAGGTTAGTGTATGTGAGGTTGAGCTAAATAAACTGAACATTGTTTATTTATTGTTTATTTGTTTTATTATTTTGTTAATTTATTGTTATTTATATTGTATTTGTTATTTATTTTGTTGATATTTTATAATTTATTTGTAAAAACGCCCGCATGATGTTTGTTGTAAATAACAATTACTTAGTTAATGTATGTTAGGTTGAGATAGTCAAAGAATCATGTTTATTATGTTTATTTGTTGTTTATTTATTTTGTAATTATTTTTTATTTCTATTTTATTTTTTATTATTTTTGTTGATATTTTATATATTTATTTGTAAAAACGCCCACCATGATGTTTCTGTTAATAACAATATTCAGTTTATTATATTGTTATTGTTTAGTTGAGATTTTGGTATAGGGAGCTAGTAGAATGGTACAGACGTGAATCTTACGGGTTTATTTGTCTCGTTTTAGAGTCACCGAGTTTAATTATGCTCATTCCACTCATTATTGGGGGAGGGGCCACTGACATTGGAAAGAGGTACATCCGGGTATGTGCGGCCCTAAGACCCCAGCCTAATTTCGCGTCCTCAGCAGTTCCCAAGACTCCAATAATCAGTTCTTAAAGTCCCCTTTTCAGGAAATGTTTGCCTCAGAAGCTGAATTTTAGCCGAATTTTCAGCTCTCAAGTCTGCAAAATTGTCAAAATTCAGTTCCCAAGCCCATACTTTCGGAAGACAAAATCAGTTAACAAGCCCCAATTCGGAATCGGGGCCGCACACATCCATATACCTGAAAAAAGTGAGCCTAAATTCTTGCCTCATCAATGGGTCAGGAAAATTAATAGTATCAATTTTGATACTACCGTAATTGTTAAAAGTCCTAATTTTACCAGACTTACCTTTTAAATTACGGTTAACCCCAATTCAATAATCTTCACGATTTGTACCTATAAGAGTGGCCGTACGCCAGGGGGTGCGAGCACCACCCCCCCCCCCAAAAAATGGAAAAGGTCCGCTTTAAGATGTTTGAGGTTCCGCTTTGTCATTTTGAAAGCTCCGCTTTGATGTTTGGCGCTCGTGGTGCATGGTATATGAGTGCATTACGCACGGCACTCTGTTGTTATTGTACTGTTTCTGCAACGCTGCGCGATGGCTCACGATCCTTCACCCCCCCCCCCCCCCCCCACCCCCCCGTCCTTCAAGAATTAGAGACCGACGGTGAAAACATTTTGGGTCAACCGGGAGGCGCATCGAGCCGAAAGAAATTGTTTGTTGGTACGCAAAAGGCAAATCCGCACCCCCCCCCCCCTAAGTTCCTGGCTACGGGCCTGCTTATCCTAACATAAATCAATTTTGGAAGCGGAAATTCGTTACAGAAACAGTGGTTAGAAATAATACTACATATTTTGGAAAAAGTATAGTATTTATACGATGACCGTTATTATATTTTCCGTAATATTATGTTCTTTTGGTCACTTGTTTTATAAGAATATGAAGTATGAAATTGTTTACCTATGTGTTAAATAACGTCTTACGTAACTTCATTAAAAAATGTGCAAATCAACCTATTTTCCCTTTTATTTTTAAAATAGCGTTAAAACTCTTGTAGAACTCGATTCCTGCTTTTTTATTATAAGTATTTAGTTTTTAATTTTGAAAAAAAGTAGTATATATTTTAATTTTACATCTGATAATCTGTTAAGTCATGTAGTGCAGTGGATAATAATAGCAGGGGACTGTAGTATAAGAGTTGGCGCTTCCTGATAAAATTGTGAATTTTTACACACCAGTACTTTGGCATTGATAATCCGTAAAATTGATGGAATTCACCTTGCCAGTCCCCCTTAATGGCCCCAGCTTGGTTTTCAAGTTTACGGGGGCAAAATTTTAAAATTCTGATGTGTTTAAAAGCACACCATGGTGTTTGATCCTGGTCACAAGATTCCCAAAAAGCGTATAGTGTTACACTATCTATTGCATAAGTTCCGGAGTTATGGGTTAAACTGTAACAATTGTGAAAAGTCCATTTTGTTGTGTACATGGGTCCCAAAGTTAAAAGTTTGCTTGATTCAGTTAATCTGTGGTTGGGCAAATTGTTTCCCTAGCTTAAAGGATTGACCTAACGAATAGTTTGCCTTATCTGTTATGCTTAGATTGCACGTTAATCCAAACAAAATAGGTCACAGGTCAGAATCCAATAGCGCCAATATATAGCTGTTGACTTATTCGCCATTTTGGTCAAAAACCAGACCGTAAGATTCACTATTCCTATATTTCATTCTATTAGCTACAGACCACAATGTGAACCACATTTACAAAACTTGGAGCACCTTTTAATTTTTGACCCCTAATCAAACCAAAATTGACTTTTTTACCATTTTTATTATTACCGTTTTTAACCCCCATATATTCCTAATTATAAGCCAGGAGTATAAACTATACCTATTGAATCCTTGTAACCAGACAGACATCTGGTTACTTTTCAACAGAATCGGAACATTAAAAATGTTACCTCCTATGTACCTTGAAAACTCCAAGCTGGGAGCCATTAAAAGGGGTGTGGCAAGTGCTTCCATAAATTTTTTTTATTATCAATGTATAAAGTACTTGTGTACCAAAATTCACAATTTTATCCGATTTGCACACTCACATAAGATCGTTCACTACATTCCCCACTAAAGTTTAGGACTTGTCAAGACACTGTTCGATCCTTTTGTAAGGTAAATGTTATGTATCTTTAATAGATTTTACTCAGATGATGATTAAGTAATTGGTGACATTAGAATATTCCAATTAAACCATACAAACCCAAGTATATACTGGTTCAAATTTTTATTCACGAACTTACCTTCCCCTTCGTTTTGCCTTTTTTCCCTCAAAAATTTTGAACCGCTGTGGTGAAGTATAATCGTTTGTATATGTCCCAACGTGAAATTTGGATCCTGAAGATTGTAATATCCGTTTTAAAAGGGTTATAGAGGATATTGAAGAGAAAATGCATTCTGCGTAGACTCGCGTGTCATTTTGCGCTCCCACTTACGCACAAAAAACCGTCGCAGTCAGAGCGTAGGAAATCTTTCTTAGAGGTCGCGTGATGCAATGAACAGATGAAGTTAACCGCGGGAACTGTTTGCGTTTTTCTGTGAGTTTTTGCCTCGTTTCATATGTGTCGCCTCGTAAATACCAATTTTTGCATCACATGCCCACTGCAGGTCCGAAGTCGTTTTCAATAGTGTGAGGTGCGGGTGTGTGTGGTTTGTGTGTGTGTTTGTGGGGGTGTGTGGGGGGGTCCGGGTAAGGGTCCCGATTGCTGACAAACCACCATGTACCGACATAAAACAATAACAGCTATAACGACACAAACATGTTAGACGGGTGTGTCGGGGAGTTGTCTTTGTACGTGTTTAATAATGCATTGGGCGTTGCCCAATTTTGCCAACGGATGTTGACCCTATTTGACGAGTGTCATGACCACCGACAGCCCAGAGGTAGGGTACGACAGCAGTTTCTTAAATTTGGTTGTTTTTATGAAAACATGTTAGAAACTTTGTTGCCGTTTGCCTTAATGAGACCCATGCCATGGCATGTAATTTCTAAAATGTAGTTGTATTAGAACTTTCCTATAGGTACATGGCATCTATTTCGCCTGGAGCCAGGAAGAGAGCGGGAAATGTGTTTCGGGATCTTAACTTGTAAGTAGAACCCGATTTTTATATGAAACGTTGAAATGATGTGGGAAAACTTTTGGGGGTCGATCTGATAAAACCATCCGAGATCTGACGAATAGGATAAAGGGATAATAAGAAGCGAAAGCAAGAATAACACTAATTTTATGATTTTAAGTATAGGTCAAGATGATTCTATAAACAGATCTGTATGCCTAATTTGAAACAAAAAGCGCTGCACTTTTAATACTGCTCGCTCGCCTCGCTCGCTCACTCACTCACTCACTCACTCACTCACTCACTCACTCACTTCCACTCACTCACTCCACTCACTCACTTCACTCACTGCAGTTTATTGCCTCCTGCTGTCAACAAGAGCCAATTCTCTGGGAATGCGTACTTGGCATGGGTTTGCGCTTATTATGTGCGTCAATACGCAAGGTAAGCTGCGCTTTTCATGTAATAGGACGCCACTTGAGGCGAAATTGCCATCACTTTTAGGCCTATGTCGTCGTTTTTTCTCGAAAACTAAGTCGGTGACCCAGTTTTATGGTGCGCCGATAAGATCTTTATAAAGGTTCTAACATAAGAGAAAAACTGCTAAAAATCGATCGAGTGTTTAGATTTTATGCCTGGAAAACGGCCAACATTTTTCGGTTTTCCCATAGAGCTCTGTACAAAAAATTTTGAAAATACTACACTTTTGAACAGCCATAAGCCTCAAAAACGAAGTCGGTGACCCCCATTTTTTATTTCAGATTTGTCACCTACATCAATTAAAAATACAAGAGATCCAAAAAATTAAGAAATCGATCGCTTATTTCAATTATCCTCTATTTAACCTTAAGGGGTTTGACGTGTGATTGGTGTACGCGCAGCTGCTTACACCTTCAGCATTCTGTTTAGAGCCCATCATGGCCAATGGAGAATTTTAGTTTTGAGGTGCAATGATCATGCGCAGATGCCGCGAATAACTGTGCGCTTGTTTGCGTTTATTAAAAAATCGCGCATCTCTACACCTGTGTTCCTGCTTTGCTGCTTGCCGAATGTGGCGCGGAGTTTTCTTGCCGCCCACAACAAGTGCCAATTTGAAAAAGTGTCCAATTTCAGTGGTTTTCGCCGTGTAATGGAAAAGTAAGTCGGTGACCCTCATTTTTATTTCAAAATTTGAAGAATACTTGTATTTCTTTGAAAATTTAAAAATTACAAATTTATAAATTTTGGATTTTGTTTTTGTTTGGGGGTTTGGGTCTTTTTTTATTTTTAACTTTTCCATAGACTTGCGTGGTTAAAAAGTGACAACATACCTTTTTTGTTTTGGCATAGCCTCAAAAACAAAGTCGGTGACCCCCATTTTTTATTTTAGAGTCTTAATCAGCACCGTGGTAAATACCATATATGTGAATTCTGGAAAATTTTATCGAGTAGATCACTAACACGTCAAACCCCTTAAGTCTTAATATTGTTTAAACAAGTCAAAAACCAACAATAACTTTGAAGCTGAGATTTCACGACGTTATTTTACGTTCCCTGCAATGGTCTCGTATTTTTACGGCTCCAGTTCTTTTACGTTCTGCACGTTTGTGAGTCCCAGCTGCCAGTCAAAACGCTTTTACAGGTTTATTTTTAACAGTGCGTGTTCACCTTTGTATAATGTGTTTTAGTGATGAGCCGTAAATACATTGTTTCCCCCGCCTTTACACCTACCCCCTTGAAAATGTCTGCATAGTTGAAACGAAGAGGTAGAGGGATGAAGGCAAATTGAAACTTATTGAATGAAGAAGTGCAGGAAAAATAAAACGACCCGCAAAAAATTGCAAAACATGGCAAAAAAAAAAATGTGCAATAATAGCACATTTTTTTGAAGAGGGCCCCCAAAGTTTTCAAAAATGTTGAGATTTTTACACGGTAACTGGCTAGTAAACTATACCTGTGAATTGTGAATGGTTAAGCTCGAAAATGTCTATCTGTCGCAAACGAAGGCATTTGTAATTAGAATAATTAATATCGGAGATCTCCGATAATAATAAAACGGCTGCTGGAAACGGCCGGGGCAGCGATATTTTTATCATATCTTACATACATCAGACAAAGTTATTAGACGAAATGGAATTAGACGAAGTGATGATAGACCTCCATGAATTCACGTATTTCAAAAGGATTTTTTTTCAGGATCAGGCATGCACGTTACGTGAAAGGCCTAAAAATCGCCGATTTTTTTTTTAAAAGGGTGTATTTTCTAAATAAAAGCTTAGTATACGCATTTAGGGTCCATATGCAACATCAAAAACAAGTCTGTTCTGCATGGAGTCTGTATTTGCCTTCAACCCCCGTAATGGCCCCCAGCTTGGGTTTCAAGGTTTATACAGGGGGTCAACAATTTTAAAATTGTTTTATGAAGTGTTTTAAAAAAGCACACCATGGTGTGTGTCTGGTCCAAAAGGTTCCAAAAGTATAGTTTACCACTATCTATGGCATATAGTTCCGGAGTTATGGGTTTTTAAAAAACTGTAAAAATGGTGTTTTTTGAAAAGGTCCATTTTTTGTTGTACAGGCGTCAAAAGTTAAAAAGTTGCTTTGATTAGTTAATAGTGGTTGCAAAAGTGTTCCTAGCTAACGGATTGAAATAAGAATAGTTGCACTTACTGTTTGCTAGATTTCACGGGTTTATCAACAAAATAGGTCACAGGTCAGAATCCATAGATGCCACTAATAGTGTGACTTAATTCGCCATTGGTCAATTAACCAGACAGCGAAGATAGTCAAACCTATTCCTAATGTCATTCTATTAGCTTACACAACAATTTGACCCACATTTTACAAAAATTGGAGCACTTTTAATTTTGACCCCTATAAAAACCAAAATTGACTTTTTTACCATTTTTTTACCGTTTTTACCCCACAATTCCTAAATTATAAGTCACATGTAGTTTTAAACTATACCTATTTGGAATCCTTGGTACCAGCCAGACATCATGGTGTACTTTTCACGAATCGGAAACATTTAAAAATGTTTCATTTTTTTTACTTTTTTTAAAAAAGGAAGTTTTTGGGGGGGGTGTTGGCAAGTGCTTCCATAAATTTTTTAGTAGCAATGCATAAAGTACTGTGTACCAAAATTCACAATTTATCCGGATTTGCACACACACTCACATAGGATCTGTTCAATACAGTCCCATATAAGGTTTAGGATTGTAAAGGGCCTGTTGCGGATATTGGTAAGGTCAGGATGTATATTTAATATAGTTTACTCAGATGATGATTAGTATGGTGACATTGAAGATGTATCCAATTACCATACAAAAAAAAGTTATATGGTTCAAATTTTTAGTAGTTTTCCCTTCGTTGCCTTTTTTCCCTCACAAATTTGCAACATGTGGTGAAGTATATACGTTTGTATAATGTCACAAGTGAAATTTGGTCAGAAGATTTTAATATTCGTTAAGGGGTCTGACGTGTGATTTGTGTACGCGCAAGCTGCTACACCTTCAGCATTCTGTTTAGAGGCCCAGTCATGGACAAATGGAAGGATTTTAGTTTTGAGGTGCCAAGGTATCATGCGCAGGTACCGCGAATAACGGATGCGTTGTTTGCGTTTTATTTAAAATCGAGCATCTCTACGCCTGCGTTCTGCATTTGCTGCCTGCCGACTGTGGCGCGGATTTTACTTACCGCCCAACCAAGACGCCCCACCCATTTGAAAAAAGTGTCCAATTTCAGTGGTTTTCGCGTGTATGTAATGGAAAAGTAAGTCGGTGACCCTCTTTTTATTTCTTCAAAATTTTGAAAGAGACATCGGGCCTCAACATATTTAAAATTACAAAATTTTATTCGAGAGGTTTTGATTTTGTAGGCAATCTCGCGTCAAATTTTGACTTTTCCCATAGGACTTGCGTGGTTAAAAAGTGACAAAACATACCTTTTTGTTTGGGCTATGCTCAAAAACAAGTCGGTGACCCCCATTTTTTTAGATCTAATCAGGCACCGTTGTAAATACCATATAGGTGAATTCTGGGAAAAATTGATCGAGTAGATCAACTACACAGGTCAAACCCCTTAGTCTTAATATGTTTTAAACAAGTCGAAAAACCAACAAAACTTTGAAGACTGGATTTCACGGACGTATTTACGTTCACATGCAATGGTCTGTATTTTTACGGCCTCCAGTTCTTTACGTTCTGCACGTTTGTGCAGTCCCAGCTGCCAGTCAAAACGCTTGTACAGGTTTATTTTTAAAGTGCGTGTTAACATTTGTATATGTGTTTTTAGTGATGAGCCGTAAATACAGGGTTTCCCCCGCCTTTACACCTACCCCCTTGAAAATGTTGCATCATAGTTGAAAACGAAGAGGTAGAGGGCTGAATGCAAATGAAACTTTATGGAATGAAGAAGTGCAGGAAGGAAAAATTAAAACGACCCGCAAAAAATGCCAAAACATGGCCAAAAAAAAAATGTGACACTATAAAAAGTTTCCATGAAAAAAAATCACCAAAGTTTGCAAAAATGTTGTAAGTTTTTACAGGTTAACTGGCTAGTAACTATACCTGTGAATTGTGAATGGTAAGCTCGAAAATGTCTATCGTCGCAAACGAAGGGATTGATAATTAGAATAATTAATAATCGGAGATCTCCGATAATAATAAAACGGGCTGCTGGAAACGGAGGGGCAGCGATATGTTATCAATCTTACCACATCAGCCAAAGTTTTAGACGAAATGGAATTAGACGAAGAGACGATAGACTCCATGTGAATTCACGTATTTCAAAAGGATTGTTTTTTTTCAGGATCAGGCATGAACGTTTACGTGTGAAAGGCCTAAAATCGCCGATTTTTTTTTTAAAAAAGGTGTGTCTTTTCTAAATACAAAAGCTTAGTATACCATTTATGGTCATATGCAACATCAAAACAAGTCTGGCTGCATATGGAGTCTGTATTGCTCAACCCCGTAACCTTACCATCTGACAAACGTCTTTCGGACACATATCATAGGAAACCTTAACGGGAATAAACAGGTGGGCTTATTCCGTGAAGGGTTCCGAAAATCATACGTGTGTCAGAAAAAAATGTTGTCCAGAGGGTCAGGTTACGCGAGCAGTGAAAGAAGCTGTGTGGTTTTGGAAACTAGATTGTTGAAATCTAATGGAACACTTGAACATTAAAAGGCACTATCAGTGATTGCTAATCAGAAATCAGATTTTTGCCATGTCTGTAAACAATAGGTATCCTAACATACCCACAAGTTAGACGAATAAAAGCCATCTAATAAAGACAAAATCGAAGATTTTATTCAAAATTACTGTCCTACGGACATAGTACAAACACGTAATGAATGAAGATTCATATCTTTGCAGACTGCAGTTTTCTTCCTTTTCTGTCAATTTTTTCAGTTGCCAAAAAAAAAATAACTCTACACGAATTCTAAGATTAACTCGGGTACGGGTGCAGGTCCATAGGCCTACGGGGTACGGGGAAGGTTCGTTTGTCCGAAGAATCGCTATTTCGAAGTTCCTTTATCAGAAATTTCGTTATTACGAAGTCGTTTACGGAGGTCATTTTCCGAAGGTTTATTAATCGAAGGCGTGTTAATTCGAAGGTTAGTTATTCGAAAAAGAAATAAGGTTCGTTTATCAGACAATTAAATAAGGACTCATTGCTTATTCCCATTTTCGGATCACGACTTATTTCTTTTCGGCTTCAACGAACCTTTTGGAATTAATGTAATAAGTGACCGCCCAGATATAGTTTGGATAACGGAAAGAAAGAAGGTAAAATCCGAATCCGATGACTATATGCAACATGGAAGCGCATTAAACCAGTTACAAAATGCACAAGAGTAACATATCAATTAGAGCACCAAGAATGTAAATGCAGTATAATGATATGTAGAGAAGTGTGTTATCATCACTGAGGCTATATGGTATATACAAGACGACCGGTTTCGTTTTGCTGGATGTGTCGCAAAATCATCAGTTGCGGGTGGCTTTATGGCGAAGGGGAATACAGGGATGGTTTACTAGTGGAAAATGACTGAGCATATAACTATTTTGTTTATACACGTGTTGCAGAGGTCCGTCGGTTAGTTTTTGTTTAGCTACTAGCGGGAGCAAGCGCTTCGCGCGGGCTCACCCTAGCTGAGTGAACGGGAGCGAGAGCGATCAATGAAATAGAAGCGATCACTGATATACGGCGACACCTTGTGAACTCCCGTAATAACTTAGCGCAGTCACAAACACTTTAATAACTTCAAATCCTTTAAGTGCCCGTCAATTCTGTGTTCATTATAGTTACCATTTTCTAAGGAAGGAAACGTCAATATTTAATTAACGTAGATAAAATTCGTACATTTTTAATCATCTTATTCTCAAAACACTCCAGGGTCTAACTCGTGTTTCCGTCATACCAGCCAAAGCGAAAAACTTGCACGAGGTATTGATCATTTTAACCCTGTTGTCATAGTTCTCATTTTCGAAATAATAAAACGTTATTTTTTCTTCCACATCTATTTTAGTGTTTAAACTTGTTAGTGCTCAAATTTACTCCCCATGTCTAACCAGTATCGTTCCTGTTATAGCCACAAATTTGTCTCACAATCTCCTCAAACTCCATATAAAGTTCCGTCCAATCTGCAGTTTAGGACCCTTTTTGGCTTCTCTTCCATTCCATTTTTTCTTTCGTTTTATCGGTTCCCTCAACATTTCCCCTCTACTTATGCGTTTCTCCTCTCATTCTGTTTAACTCAACCATCTCTCCCTCTACTCTCGCTTGGCACGTTGCTGTATGAAGATATCTCACCCTCTCTCTACTCTGGATCATGCCTCAAACATTTCCCTCTACAAAAGTACGTTTTTCTTCTCATCCGTCACCCAAAAGACCTCTTACAAATTAAATTTTCCCCGCCACTCTGTCTCCGCTTTTCCATTTATTGCCTTCTCTGCTTTTTTGCCCGGGGGTGTTTATTCTATTCTTGTTTTCTTTTCTTTCGATCGGCTTTTTGTTGTTGTTGTAACGGGATTTCCTCTCACCACGCAACATATTCCATGGTAGTGAAAATAGTGTTTGATGGCAATTATAAGGTTTCTCTGCCACCTGTGGAATGGTAATCAAGGAAAGTGACTCGCCTTTGATGAGTGCCGATGAAAGTTTGCATTTCAGCCTGCTGATTGGCGGAGGAGTCCTATACTGGAAATTGCTTCAGCCGTGGGGGGGAGGGGGAAAGTTTGGGCGATAGGGGAGACGGACTTCTTTAGACATGGAAACGACTTTCACAAGTATCGGAATATTGAGACGTATGACGAGATGGGGAATGACATCGAACATGAGACAACTTCAATTGATATATGTGATAGCGAGTAAATGATATTGTGTAAAAGCTGTTTTGGAGGAAAAGAGCTTTTCAGCAAACTTTCCAGAGACTGTGATTTTCATGTTTGCATGCGATGGAGGAGGAGGTGTAGATTACGAGTCGGAATCACATGCGCGCATGCATGCATTGTGAACGTGTTTTTACCGAATCACAATTTTCGCCATGACGTGGAGTAGAATTCAGCCATGGGACATTTCAACATTCATCGAGTGATTCCTGTTAACTATGTCAGGTTACTTCGACGACGACGATGATACGAGGCAACGACGACCGAACACTATAGCTCAGGACTTAATCGGACTGAGTCGCTAGTGCACTAAAATTTCGGGGTGGCTGGCCCGTAAGGTGGGCGGGAGCGAGGCAGGGGATCTAAGTAAGTTTATATCTTCGCAGCTATGGAAAGGAAGTTTGGTTGTCAACAAGAAGACTGCCTGACATGGGACGAACTTTGACATTGGGTGATTTTTGTGAGGTGTGATGATATTGGAGTATGTTTTTGATTGTGGGGGCTTGCTGGGGGGGGGGGGGGGGCGAAGAGAAGTGATGATTGGTTAGGGTACTTTAGGAGGTGCGGGAGTGTGAGGGGTTCATGTAGTTCCAAAATTGATGGGATCAAATTGCAAGTTTTTGTTTTATTGATTAAAGATTGGGAGTTATTAGGAAAGAAATCGAGTAATTGAGGTTAGATTAACCGAGAGGGGTCAGGGTTCAAAAGGGGGTTTGAAGTTTTGTAACGTTGAAAGCAGCAGAGGCCGAATGAGATTTGCCCGTACATGCCCATACTGTGAGAGTGATGTACATGTAGCAGATGAAAGGCAAGATAAATGTGAATGAACTCATGTTTTTGTTGTATAATTTATTGATTTAAAAAAGTGTTGTTTGTTCCAAAAAATGCAAGGGGCAAACATTCATCATTCAGGGTTCTTGGAATTGAAGATTGTCAATTTTCAGTTCCAAATAATCTCAATTGTGAGGTATAATTGGAGATTCATATTTTTGATGCCAATTTGGTGGTATCTGTGCAGAGTTTTGAAGTATTAGTGAGCCAAGTGTACAAAATCATAGGTTTGTCATTACAGCGAATTTCTGTCAAGTGAGCTCTATCAATTGGTTGAGTATTATTTATTGTGTGGTATTGTTGACGTTGAGAGAGTTGATGTTAAGTAAGAAAATGCTTGTGCAAATCACACGTCTTTTTGGAAACTGAGGCTTAGAAGGTGTCAAATTATTATTCTCAAATTAAATGTTAGTTGTGGTGAGTGATATAGGTTGGGATACAGAAAGTGTACTTCTGTGTGATTGTACAGTGTCCACAGGGTCCAGTAAAATGAATCTTCATTTTGAGGGTATTCCTAGTTAACATTGCATCCACAAGACTAAATATGAAGATGCATGTCAAAATGCAAGGTATGCAGCTTTTAAGTGGCAGTGTGTGTGAAGTGTTGTGGGAGTGGTGTGAGGGATTGTGAGTGTCAAAAGGTAATGTCAATTTGGTCATTAACTTTGACAATAACTAGTGGTATAGTATATTCAGAGTATTTACTAAATTTTGGCCAGATTAATTTGGTTATTGGAAGTAATAGAAGGTTACTGATAAGATGGTTGTGTGAAAGATGTGATGAAAGTGGGAAGGGGTTTCAAAATTGTTATTATTTTGATCGTAGAATTAGTTGTGTCTGTTGCTAGAATTGCCTGGATGTACACTAGGAGGGTCGGTATTCAGAACTGTAGATCATGTTTATTTTAAAAAATGGACCGTTTGAATGGGGGGGGGGGAGGGGGAGCAATTCAGTGCCAAGTTTTAAGTTTTTTTTATGTTCAAACAGATTTATGAGAATATTTGCGTATTCGGGTTTACAAAAATACACTAAAATTAAGGAATTTTTTTGAAAAAATGAATTAATTTTAATACAGAAATTTGGTTGTCTGTTTTGTTGTATTAATTATCAACGTGGTGAAGGTTTGCTATGGTAGAGTTTTAATGGCCTGGGGTCGTTACCGGGAATGTTGTTTACATGAAAATATGGGCTGCATGTGCTGTAGAAGTGACCAGTTTACTGGTTGGAGTTGCACATGGTAATGTCATTTTATGTAGATTGCCATGTACATGTATACCCATATACAAACATGGAGGGCCATTGATCAATAAATTGGTTCATGCTTGTTTATGTTGTAGCTTGTTTGTTTTCTCGTGTTGTTGAGAGTGCGTTTGTGAATGCGAGTTGCAGTTATTATTGAGTAATGGGAGTAGATATCTGAGTTGTGCGTGCTAAGGTTTGACGAGTTGATTAAAGGGTGCGCAGTTGGGGTATGTGTGAGTAATGCAAGTTATGTGATGCGAGTATGGTTGACGAGTTGGTGGTGAGTTGTGAAATTGTGTGTAGCATGAGTTGTAGGGTTTTGAGTGACCTGAGGCGTGAGGATTGTGCGCCATTAGGGGTTGTTGTTATACAACGATTTTGTGGTGTTTGTAGTAGTGGATATATTAAACAGAGGTTAGAGAGGTAGGCGAAGGTACAGAGTAGTACAGGAGTATTGTACAGGTCAGGAGAGGGAGAGTGGAGACGCAAATGCGCGAATAATTATGAGTGATTGGTTGTGAGTGTGCAATTAACAGCTGTAGGCATGTGGGTAGACGCTCCCAGGCGGCACGGGTTTGGTTCGCTAGGTTCAAAAATCAGTGTTTTTTAATTAGAGGTTCAGGTTTTTGGTCCAGGAGGGAGAAAAAAATGATTGCATACGAGACGTTGCAAATGTGGGGGATGAGGTTGCGCGTGGTGGTAAAGACACTTTGGGGTTAGTTGCTGTGCTGCAAGTAATTTTGGGAGTGAGTTTGTTTTGGGTGGTGATTAGGAGTTCTTGTTATCGAGTTATGGGTTGATTGCTGGAGAGTTGCAGAATGAGTTGTAGAAAAAACAGGGCTTTTTAATTAAAGGTAACTACCTACCCGGTTAAGAGTAGGACAGGGTGAGTTGTCTTTGTGCGAGTCAGTTGTGATGGGTTCTGGTGAGTGTGGCGAGTTAGTGATTCGTTGTAGCTGAAATCGTATAAATGAGTTTGTGATATGTGGCTGTGAGTTTGTTGGTGAGTTTTGATTGTCATGTGCAAGTTGTATGTGGTGATTAGGGAGTGTTGGTTGTTATGTAGGAACCAAGCAGGTAAAAGAAAAGTTGCTCGAATTGACGATGTGGACTGGACTTGGTGATGACTAACTGGGAGAACTGTAGCTACTTAGGGTTTTCATGTACTATGTAGACATTAAGGATATTGTAAATTAGGTGTTTTTGAGTAACACATTAAGAAGAGCTCTCAAAAAATAAGAGGCTAACGGCTTTGGATATCTTAACAAAAAAAATAGGTCATTGGTGACAAACAAACATGAGAAATGAGTGTATACCAGTTATTAAGTATGATTGTGCCTTTCCCCTAAAGTTTGGAGCTGAGGAACTATTTCAAGTAATTGCGTGATATTAGTTCGTAGGGATGATGGCGACCTTCCTCAATTTTTGAGATGATTGTAATTAGTTCATAAGAAAGGCGATTTTTAGTGTGAAGTTGGTACTTTGATGATGCTGACAGGGAGTCTGACAGAAAAAAAAGAAAGAAAAGAAAGATGATGTATCACAGTAAAGTAGAGCAAATGTTAAAATGGTGCATTGCGTTATCTTTCCAGGTTAGCAAACGGTGGTTTATGGATGCCAACTCTTACCACCGGTCGTGGTAATTGGGTCAAAATATAGTAACAAAACTTGGGTGTCGCTTTTGCCGCAGCAGCAGTTTGCATTTTATACCAGCTCCTCCGCGCGCCGCGCGCTGCCCATTCCCCGCTACACGTGGCTCACCCGAAACATCTCTCCGTCTCTCAATATATTTGCATTCGTCTTTCTCGTGGTTTTCTCCCGTTCTTCCCTTTCGTGCTGATCATCTCTAACCTATCATATATAGGCCTATCCTAAAAATTTTCCCTCTACAAATAACGTTTCTCTCTCATTCCATCTCATCTGACCAACTCTATCCCTACCCTTTCTCCATTCTCTTCTTCATCTCGAACTCTCTTCTCATCTCTCCCCTCTATTTTAAATATTTCCCCCTCTAGAACAAATTATGCCTGTTTTATTCTCATGCGTCTCTTCTCTCCGCGACGCTATATTCTATACAATCTCCTCTTTCTCACTCAACGCACTCTTCATCTACTCTCCATCCATACTTGCCTCTAGATCTCTTCTCCATCTGCCTCTCTATATACATCCATCACTCTCTATAACTATCTTCCCTATCTCTCATATGTCTCCCCTTCTTCACTCTCCATCGATTGTCATATCTATCCACTCTCACACTGTCTCAGAAAAGACCCTATATCGCTTTATAACAATTTTCGTTCCGTGGCGGTACCAGCGGGGGTGGTTAGCAAAGGCGTACAGACGATAAAGCGAATAATCTTGGACTATAGTATGCCTTATGCGATAAATTACGATGTTGGTATCTGTTAATTTAAACTCTTTCATTCATCGATAGCACACAGAGGATATTTATCCGAGCAATTTAACATGGCATGGTATAATCCTTAACTAACTACACTGATTACCAACAATTGTGGGCAGTTTGTGTGGCTAGTCATGGTATATACAGTGATCATGGATAGGCCAAAAATTGCTATTAGGTTTAGCTCAGTTTTGATCACGGAGGACCACCGCACACGATTAGCATTTTATCTAATGGTTTTGATAACCAGATTTTGTTTTTCTAGTAAGATAAGCCTACATGGGATAAGCTGGGCGTGTATAGAATAAATAATTATTGCTGTTCTACGTGAAAAACGACATTGCATTTACAAAAATAAACACACGAAGGGTGCCTCCGTAATATTAAATACACATATTTACCTAATTTTAAGGGCATTGTATACACCATTTTTTTAAGTATCAATTGCGGTTACGTCCTTTACAGTGTTGCTCTGCTGGGGGCGATTGTTAATTAATGGGCCTATTCTGTATTAAAATATTATTTTGGAAAAGAAAAAAGCCTCCACACAAGCTCTGTGCAAAGTGGGCGTACTTATATACAAATATTAAGGGCGTGTCCGATCGTCTTTGGGACCCCCCTGATTTACCGGAAGTTTAGTATCGCTTTGATATCAGATGAAAGGCCGATTTTTCTCATTGTCGTCCTGAAATTGAGCCCTTAGAATCCATTTCCTTACCAAAGATTAAACAAAAAACCGCCGTTTAGTGGTTAACCACCTTATTAGCACAGTATTGAATAGGGCTGTGCATATGCATTATTGCGTCTACCAAACCGCAAGTTTGTTAACCACGGTACTTGATGGGGTGTATTGCAAGTGCAGGCTCTCATATCAAGTAGAAGAAAACACAATACACATAAATCGGAACAACCACCTTTAATTTTAGAATTATGACAACATCGCCCACCACCCCCCACAAACACACACAAAACATTACTGTATCAAAATTGAGATTTTGTTATCAGAATTTTTTTTTAAAAAAAAGGGGGAAATTTCAATTCCTCTCGTGATCCCAATGAAATTTAAGGCTTGGAAAGTTCCTTTTAACATGTGCAAAAAATTTCTCCAATTGTGGTCGACCATATTAAAAAACACAACTGGACAATTTTATTCACATTTTTTGCTAACTACTATTAAAACCAAAGTCGGATGATTTTCGCCCAATATTTATTGGTTTCGTTTTGAGTTTATAAAATATTGGGCTCGACTACGTCTCACCCATATTTTGCACATCATTACACAACCAATAATATGGGCTCAATACAGCCAATTTTATACAAAATTGTAATCATATGTTTTTGGTGACATGTGAGGGAGAAAAAATTTTTCATCACATTTTTTTATGATTCCCATATACACACATATATAAAAGATTAACAATCACAATGAGGAATTATGTAGGCCCAACAAACCACGCCCACTACTCCTTCTACTCTTAACCA
>JAMKCH010034162.1:0-15981 GCA_023653785.1 Ophioderma brevispina
TTTATGTTTGGAGTGTGGTTTTGGTTGTGTTTGGAAAATATATTTCAAGGAGCAGAATTTCTGCTAAGAAGGTCCTTAACGTCGGCACTACAGGTTTCAATCCTCTCTGCTGGGATCGCATGGTACAAAGTTGCAAGTCTCCATTAGTTGTTTACTATTTGTTGTTTGTTTTTGTTTTCTTTTCAAGGATTTTTGTTCTGGATTATATTTTATGCCTATTATTTAACATGTGTATATTTATACTCTTATTTATACCCATGTATTGAGTTTCTTGTTGATTTTTAATTGTAGACCTTCTGTTGCATAAATGTTATCATTCATAAGTTCTCCAAGGAGGTTCAGATCTTTGTCTTGTGGTAATAGAGACCTCACTATGTTTGTCTTGAATAATATTTGTACTCCAAATAGTGACATTATAGTGGAGGTTTCAGAAAAGTTGATATCAGAATGTTTGTTGAGGAAGAAGTGTTTCTGACAAAAGTGTTGGACAGCTAATACTCCCCAGGTCCCAACTAATTGAAGTTATAACATAACTGTTATCTACTACCAACCTTGGAGTCAGAGATCAATTTACAATCAACTGAGTTTACCAGCTGAGTGGGACCAAGCCTTTCAGTTCGAGGTCATCCAGTAATAACACTGGGAGCATAGACAACAGCACAAATCCTTTGCCTGTAGAGGTCAGTGGCCTGAATGCTATGACTTTGCTATCCACCATAGAAAATGCAAGACTGTGAGGCTGATGACTCTCAACCAATTGCTTTTAGGCATCCTAAAATGGCTCCAAACAGCCAAACGACACCCCGATTTTGGAAATCGCTCTGAATGTGTTGGACTCAGACAACTCTACCACTACCAAAATTTCATCAACATACAATAAGAAATGTAAGCCCTGATTAAAAAAACACAACAACATCAAGTCCTCGCCCGTCATAGCTATAACCCTAGCGTGGCTAGCACGCGAGGGTTAAAAAGTCAGAACGTTCTCTTTCCAACAACACCCTCATCAATATGATCATCATAAGTTATGACAATCGTTCCAGAGCGGAGATATTATTTTGAGTGCTGTTCACAATAGCATGTATTGCTTTATTCTGGAAAAGTTATCGAGGATAAGTCGGGAACAATCGTCACAACTTACGCCCCAGGAACTAATTGATGGTCAAAATCTCATAATTATAATCAAGCTAACTGGTCCCATAGCAAATCAAGGCTGCTCGACAACAATAATTACTTTGTTATTCAAGTCAGCTATGACATTGGACATATGATAAGGGTGTTACTGGAAAGCCTGGTTGTCCTTTCTTTCCGGCCTTTCTTCAGATAAAATGCTTAATTATGAAATCAGTATTTTTCCTAAAATTGTCATTGAACGTCGGTTTCCTTTATTTCGATACACTCTTAAAATGTCGGCGTTTATGGAAGTTATTTTGTTCAATAATTTAAAAAACGGTGCAAATCACACGTCATATGTGAAAAACTCACACACAATTCAAGATTTGTATTACATTATAACAATTATGACAGTCTGAAGCCCTTATCTAACTTCTAATCATTATGGTGTTGATGAGGGGGAGACTGTAAAATTGTTAATTTTTTAATTCTTTATTGGAATGATGCTACGTTATAATAACAACTAGCCCTGCTAGCGACGCATAGACTGCTGTGGAATTAATGCATGTTTTATGAAACAAGTCATGTTAAAACCACTATCAGTCATTTCTTCAGGAATGTAAACAAAACAAAAAAACGCGTCTTCAATTTTTTTCGATGTTGATTTTTTCCATTATTGAACAACACCACAGTTTCTAAATACGGATGATTTTTGTTTTGGACAAAATATCGGGATCCTCAACATTTATGACGTCACAAAGAACAATCGTTGATCGTTAATGTGATACAACACTCTTGCAATTGATATACCCAAGGGGCCCTTTTAAATTTGATATAAAACTGATTATGTCTTTAGAAATGAATATATAAACATACTTTTAAATTTTAAATGTTTTCATCTAGGTGCCATATCATTAAGTTTGAATCTGTGCTTCTCACGCACAATTGGTTATCATTATGAGTAAAATACTGTTAGGTAAAAACTAATTACAAAAGTATCTAAACATAATTTTATGCATATTTTTGTAGGTGACAGGAATAGGAGGACGGTCAGTCCGTAGGTACTCGGTCCGGCCGAGTTAACATTTATTGACCTCATGTACGTGGCCGGTTAACAGAAATTTTCATGGGGATAGGCGGGGAAACAATAGGCTATAGTTTTTGGGGGTGGACATCTATTTTGACGGGGTCACACTTTTTCTTAACACAATTTTTACAACATTTTAGGTGAACACGATATAATTTTATTACTTTTCCGGAGATAAGTTTTGGAAGCTTTTTTTCACACAGCATCTCCTTCTACAAATTTAAACTTAAGCACTGATTGCGAAACACAAATTCAGTTCACTACGTGGCTTCCCGCAGCATATACTCAGTTGTCATCGTTGTCCTTTTTATAATAAGAGAAAATATATACAGTGCTGCGTTTTATTGATTGCTTGGCACGGTGTCATAGGAGCTGGGAAAATGTATAGCCTTGGCTGCCATTTTTGGATCATTCGTAATCATAGACCGACTGCGTAGTTCCCGGTGCTTCATTCAGACGGTTAATTTTTCAAAGCTCTGTGGCCGTGAGACCAATCCAGTATAATAGAGTGATGTTTTTTATAGATAGCTATATTATCTTGCAGACATGCCGGGCAGAAATGTGGTCATACCTTTAAAACATAGAAATGGACACAATACATCCCCAGGAAGAAATCATCCCCATTTCCCAATTAGCATAATGCGAGCTAATGTACTGCAAATTTCGCCGACCTTCCTTTGTCGGCAAACCAAAGAGGTTCTTTAGATAGGCAAACGTTACGTCATCTTAAGAAAAATCATCGTCTCGCATGTTTTGGCCGTGACCACAAAGAAAACATAGAGTACCAACAATAGAAAGCAATGCTGCCTCCATCCGTCTTCTTTCCCCATACTGGGGTGCCGCTTTGCATATGACACGATCGGTAGTGATACAAATTACTGTATTTGTT
This sequence comes from Ophioderma brevispina, assembly GCA_023653785.1. Lineage (NCBI taxonomy): Eukaryota > Metazoa > Echinodermata > Ophiuroidea > Amphilepidida > Ophiodermatidae > Ophioderma > Ophioderma brevispina. The sequence continues at coordinate 3,090 of JAMKCH010034162.1, forward strand.
AGAGTGGCCGGTGTAATAGTGTTCCTGGAACATTGTGCTCATAACTCTTGTTTCTCATCTGCATGCGGCGCTTAGGTGAAAACAGATGTTTCATTGAGCCGGTTTATTTAAATCAAGACACTGACGTGTCATTTCATCGGTTGTGTGGCCATGGGTAATACAAAATTTAACCACCCCTATAGGCACCCCACCATCCAACACTGATATTTTGGCGGATTGTTTGTTATCGAATTGAACATTATGTGTGTATACAAGGACCCAAACTGATAATTATCCGTGCAATATTCAAAATGTCAGCCCAGCACGGACGACTGTTTTGAATGGGAGTCACCCTTGGGGGCAAAACTTTTGGTAACGCATCAACACTTCTAAAAAAAAGATCTATATGCGCTCCTCTGTTCTAATGTTGTGCAGTAGCGCATGACGGAATCAATTGCAATACCCATTGCATGTTTGGTGATACGTTTTAATGAACCATGCATATCCTTTTGTCCCCTGTATGTATCACAATCACAATGGTAATAGTCAAAGACTTCAATCGCTTTAAAAAAATGTGACCTTCCATTTCAATGTCTCAAAATGAAGTCCTTATTAGATGTTAGTAATTTTTTTTTGCCATAAACATTGTTTCAAATTAATAGCCACATAAAAATGAGGGAATTAGATCTCGTCCCATAGCATTATATAACGTCAAAGATGTAGATAAAAATGCTGTTTTTATTTTTAATTGATATAAAAATGCTCTTTATAAGTTCACATCTTGACAAACACGGAATTTATCTTAGAGGGGTTAGTGAATAATGAATAAATAGACCATAGATGATCGATAGATAAATAATATAGGCCCGTACCAGGATTTTTTAGGGAAGTGCATTTTTTTTTTTCAAAAGGGGACCTTATCCCAAAAATGCAAAGGGGATTTTTTAACCTTAACTTTTTTTTTAGACCAATAAGTATAAACCCCCTATTTTTGCTCGCTCCAACCTCAAAATCTATTATCCCCTTTTTAGCTCTTTTTTTTGGTTTTGGTGGACTTTTGGAATGGGGTTCCGTCCCACCGCCCCTCCCCTGGTTACGGCCTGGTAGGTAGATGATAATTTTCTATAGTGGCAAAATTACATGCGGATATTAACCGATACGCAACACCAAACCTAAAGGGTTGCTTTAAGCATGTTAATGTTTTCTACATGTATTATGATTAAAATTAGATTATTATAAACATACATTGTAGCCACAAATCACATTTTTACGAACAAGATGTCCCATATGGTACACAAACTAATTATACTTGAATAGTTAGTATTAAATGTTAGAAAGTTAGGAAGTTGAAAATTAGATTTTTTCCTATGGAAGAACAAATCAATCTTTGGTCATGTATCCCCATGAACTCCACCACGCGAGAGCGTAATTTGACATTTGTCGGAGTCGCTCGAAGTGAACAAAAATCTGTACTTGTTTTAATCTTTAGATAAAATTTTGACCAAAAGAAAAAACTGTGCTGAAAAATAATCTCAAATCAAATCTTGCGTGGACTGTTTCAACTAAACGCCCCACGAATAAAATCCTTCAATAATGATTGAAATATACAATTTTATACCGAACTACTTTTCACTAAAGATGTGAATTACTGTATCCAGATATTTATTTTCTCATACCATTTCGCGTCTAAGTCACGACCGTATGCAAGCCAGTTCACGCCTCAGCATAGCAACAATTTGAACAACAACATCTATTTTAGATCAACCAATCACCGTCGCGTGTAACGATCCAAAGGGGCCTCGTAGTTTGAGTGCGTCCAATGCAGCACACGCGTTAGCAACGACAAACCCCGCGAAAATGAGAAAATAACTTCCCTGTGACAGAGTATAACTTAGACTGTTGTCCCGTATGTATCACCCTAGGTTCAACATGTACAGTAATAACACCTTAAGTTAAAGATTTTGGCCAAAACCGTCCTTTGGTGTGTGCTAAGTATTCTTTGGTTCTAAAATTAATTTGCTTCTCTAAAAGTTTTTTTTTCTCTTCAACAAAGACCTTTCGATCGAATTTGAATGATCTTTTTTTATCAAGAGTTCTGTAAAGACATTGTCAGTTATTTATCAGAGAGAGTCAAAATATTTGAAATTTGCAGGAAAAGCTTAAAAGTAAAGGAAGAAAAGGACGAAAACGGCAATGTTCCAAGATAATTCTTCATTCAATTACGTGTCCGTACAGACAGTAATGACTAAAATATCCGATTTATAGGTTGCTTCTGGTCTAATCATTTTGCAGGGTATATGGACTTGTATTAGTTACATACATGCAAAAATCTGATTTTTGTTTTTTTTTTCGATTTTCTGATTTAGCAAATCACTGATAGTGGCTTTAACCGAAAGCTTTGTTTAGGGCGGATAAGGAACTGCATGCAAACAGGCATGAACAGGAGGCGGCTTGGTTAACGACTCAGGTTTGGTAGAAGTTTCATATAGAAGTCTAAAGTATACAAATGAGGTATTGCCAATGATTCCGTCAAGCGCTACTGCACAACACTATACAGAGCACGACGGAACCAATCGTAATACCTCAAATTTAGGCAATTGTCTTGGTTACTTTTATTTCCCAGAATGGACCAGAAAGAATATAACGTGCATTTTTTAAATGGAAAGTTAATTATAAACCAAGATGCGTATCATGTTTAATAACACAACTTTTTTTTCGTTTTATTTGAATGTTACATGTATTTTGGAACCGAAATAATGATTTTCAAATTTCGAGAAATGCATGTTGGGAAACTTCCCAAAATGAAACCTATTTTTCGTAATTGGAAATATGTAACTCTTGTATAAAATCTTGTACATTAACTTGTGGTGTTACACTAACAAATAGTACGCATCATTTAAGAAATAAAGGGTGATGCAGTATCCTTTATGGGCGAATAATGTGTCCGAGGTCGGAAAAAATAAATAATGGACGAGGTGCAGCCGAGTCCATTATTTTATTTTTTCCGGCCGAGGATACATTATGAGCCCATAAATAATACTGCAAACCCTTTATTTCTATTCTATTACCCCAAACAGCGTGATATAATGAGAAAATGCATTCGCGACCATTGCAGAATAATGGGCAGTAAACTGACCAATCAGAGTGCTGCATTTTCAATAATGGGCAGCAGAGGTAATAGAATAAACTATAAAGTCATAGTGTATCTTAAATTATACATTTTGTTGGCATTCTGATGCATGCTGGGTAATTGTATATAGTTACATATGATTTTCAAATCCTTTTGTGTATTTGTCCCAGTTTACAGTAAGCTATAGGGCGTTCCACGTTTTGCTAACATCATGGACGCCATTGCACTTTTTGTCAACACACTTTTCACGTTATTATAAGTCTAAGTACAAAAATATAATTATACCTGATTGAATGATTCTAACATAAAAACCGATAAACTAAACCCTAATCCGTAACCCTAACCCTTACACTAACCTAACCTTTAAACCATAGCAACTAATATCTTTCTCAAAGTGTTTCTTTGGCTGATCGCATGATCTAATCATTTAATTGACATAATTTAAAATAATTTCCCTCGATCTTTTTTTTCAGAGAGATCGTTTTCTTACAGTGTCATTGATTGGATCGATATTAGCCAATAGGCAGATACGTGGTTCGGGGGATTCACTAATAGAAACACCCATATGGGCATTTCGGAACGCTTGCTTGCTTGCTATCAATGTTGCAGCCCGATGGTTATAAGGGATGAATTTAATATTCTGTCAACTCTTACTCTTAAATTCGACATCCTTAACATGCAAATTACTCCGTTAACGTTGCCGAATTCAAAGGGTGTTGGTCTAGTTGCATTGGTAGAACACTATTTCCCCCCATTCTCAACAGCTATTAACGTGAGAAATGGAAAAACACGCGGGGATTTCTGATGTTCAAGAAAGTAGCCATTCTTCATACCTAGGGGCATGTTAATTTGTATATTTTAACTGTCTTCCAATCAGCAACAGCGAGCGTACCACCGGGTAAAATAGTCAAATCTTCAGGTCCATACAAACCTTCAGCTAAACGTCCTACTAGCCTACCAGTTGTGCTACAGTACTGTTCGATGACACCAGTACCTATCGTATCATACCCATCATCTGCAGATTGTACACATTTCCCCACAAGCAGACAATCTGTGTCTTCGTGGTTGCATAAACCGTATGCTTCTGGAATATCAAGGGTATTGACCTCCCTAGATTCCAAATCTACTACACAAATATTTCCCTTCAACCAGTAGCTGACTGCAATGAGACCATGGGACATTACGGCCATACGAAATGGCGAAACACTGGTCTGAATGGTACCTAAGATGGTTTTATCATCTGGAGAGATTATCGTGAGAATAGACGTAGCAACATCTGCTACGAGTATTCTGCCATCGGGCATCACATTAATTTTGTGCGCGCAAGCATTTTCATTTTCCTCCCCTTCTTGCCTAAAATCAAGAGTGCCCTCGTATTTACCCGATGTTGAGTATACCTCAACATGGGTCTGTCTTGCTACTAGGCATTTGCCTTCTACTGTCACAGCAACATCCCACGGGTCATTTCTTGTATTTTTAGATGACAACTCTAGACAACACTTTCTCGTGTACTGACCATTACTTTGCCGGTTGAATATAAACACACTGTTAGCTTTTCTATCACTAACAACAAGCAAACCACTTTGTGTAACTGCTAGATTATTTGCACCCTCGAAATCACCAAACTCTTGAATTAGTTCACACTTGAGTTTTCTTACCTGAAGCGAATCACAACTATCATTTATGCTAAGGTACCTTGGCCTAGTGTCTTTATCCGAGTTCGAATCAGCAGTCGAAAGAAGTTCGGCATATTTTGTGGCATATTCGGGAGTCAAAGTAGTGCCTATAACGGTCCGAATTGTATTCGCGATATTCTTTATTTCTTGAATCTGATTCTGCAAACGAGTTGTTCTTGTGCTTGCTTGCTCTTCCTCTGTAAGGTCGGTAATTTCTCGCGCGTCTTCCTTCTTCACGATGCTTTTCTCTGCTTCCTTGTCAGTGTCGTCTTCTTGAATCTTCAATTCATTTCCGATATTCTGCTGCTGGGTTTCAAGCGCGCGCACACTCTGTTCACATCTGTCAACTTCTTTCAAAAACCTTCCAAATAAGTCCTCCACGTATTTCTTTTGTTCTTGGTATATGGTATCAACATCAATGACTTCATGGGTTTCCTCAGAGCTCTGGCTTTCACTGTCATTGTTATTCATCATACAAGTTCTACAGGCTGTCATGTTGCAGTTGATGCAGACGAAATCATTAGCAATATCATGAATAGGGCATAGTGACGTTGTAGTTTCGTGGTGTGCTCCTTTTGTCTCTTTGTTTAGAGTTTGCAAGTTTGCTCCACCATCCGATACTTTTGTATCTACATGTCGGCATTTTGAGATGCCAGCAACCGGTATGACGTCCGCCATCTTTGATTTAAACTGCCCAACATACGTAGAAACAGAAACACTATAATTTGAAATCTCGCTGAATGTACAATAAAGCCTCGGGGCCACTTTAACCTCGTACAGTACCTTTCAGTCTCACATCAAGTCTGCATCACAATAGCTTTGTCATGTATATACCCCGGTAAATTGTATCCTGCAACGATTACCTTGACACGAGCACGTGACGACTGTGTCTTGATCAGCGCGATTGACTGTATATATATATATGTATGGAAAAATAGGCACGCATAGTGTGCATGATATCGGGCAATATTGGTATACGATACGGATATCAGCGCTATACCGCATTTACACTAGCTGATTAGGCCATTTATTAAACACGGACTAAATTATACTCTTGTATAAAAATCCGCACTGATGCATGAGACCTGTAAAATGTTTTACTATCATTGGTAGTACTAGTGTGACTGTAACGTACTTTTGACTCTCTTAATGCATACGAGATTTTATACTAGCCATGAGGAATGTTTGAATACTGATTTGGTGGAAGAAAATACATTTTGAGAGTTGTATGCGTGTAGGCGGCTCCTGAGATCAATCAATCAATCAAGCTTTATTTATTCACGGAACACAATCAACAAAGTTGTTTTTCACTGAGGCCGTTAGAAATAAACATGAGAAATGGGCCATTATCAAAATGGAAAGGTACAATAGTGAGGGGATATTTTACAGGAGTATGTTTAATACACCTAGGGAAAATTGAATTAGCGCGACACGTGCATGCATGTCCCATGCTTTTGACATGTTTGAAGGCCACGAAAAATATATTTAAGTTGACTCACGTCACGCACGTGTAACCATGTAGGCAGGTAGAATGGGGAGAACCATGGCCTGGCCTGGACGGCTTTACTTGATGAATAGTAAGGACCTTGCTTGCTTGATGACAAGGACCGAAGACGGAGGCCGGATACGGACGCCCTTGAATTTCATGCAAATTTTTTTTAAATTTCCTAGAAAATTAAATTCTTTGTCCACGAGCTTCCATGCACAAATTGTCTTTTCGCACCAATTTGTATGATATTTTTATCAAAGACCGAAACCGGTGTTTAATTCATTTGTGGGTAATTATAAATAACACAAAGACGATCATAGTTAAATAACGTATAAATGTGAATTTTAGGCCTACGTACCAAGTGGTAAAAAGTATAGAACGGGTAGGCTATACGTTTAAATTTGCATATTCAAATTTGCACCTTTTCCGTAATTTTACAATTTTTCCGATGATCAAATCAATTTCCAAAGTATGAGACAAGTTAATATACAGACCACTTTCCAAAATGATGATGGGGGTATGTATGTCCATGTTAATTTAAAGATGCAACAAGAAATTTTGAGGCACCCAAATATTGTGTCATAATAGTAATTTCATATAGATTGGACACTCAATAAATTTCTTACCTTGTATTTGGCTACAGGAATGTCTCAAATGAAATAAAAAGGTGATTTGATTTATTTATATTTCAATATAAAACATAGGCTGAATTTGGCATTATTTTGATCCTTTATACAGTGATATACGAAATTAGAATTTAACAATTTTTGTACCAAAGAATCATTTCTCAGCTTAATTCTTTCAGATGGGTATATTTTTATGGAAAGCTTTACATCACCAGGTCAAAAATATCAGTACTTTCGATTTTTTCGGGACCTGATATGTGAAATCTCTCGTTGCACCTTTAAGTGGTACCCTTAATGGTGTAAAAGTGATAATGGTAAGAAACTAATGCATGTATAAAACTGAAACTGAGCTATACAGATAGAATTGTATAGCGGGCATCAATAGTAATTTTTTACTGCATTTTGTGGGGTTAAATATCGTTACATGCACCACTCAGTCTGCACTCAATCTTGAAGTAGCCTAATTTCCTTCAGGACACGGTTCACTTTGTGAATCCGACATCCCGTGGACAGAGTGCACAAAACCGACAACATGTAATTGACTGATACCTAACCGAAGTGAATTTGAATCTGATTTAGTATGTAAAACAACATTTCTGTTGGTGTCACCGGCTGTTAAGAAGCTTCTATAAAGATGGAAAATGGGACACAAAATCAGGGTCCATTTTTTCTTGCCCAGATTTGCTTCCCTGAACGCCATTGCATGAATCGTGGAAAGGTGTCAAAAACGGATACTTTATAAAGGGACATAGCGCGGTCTTAGCCAAATGAATTTAATGTACCTTGTAGCAAATTAAAATGTAAAGCTAAATAGAATTTCGCGGTTCTCGACTTCTTGGTTTGTGGTTTGAGGTGGTTGTTCGGATCCAAACGGAACATTGTATACAGCCCGTGGGCTTACTGCAATATAGCCTGATCCATGAAGAAGTTGAGGGTATATGCATGGCGATCCTTTTGCGTTGTCCTAATATTTTCATGCCATTGTGTACATTCAATAAACAAATTTAGTACCTTGTATATTAATAATACTGGGTCTGTACAGGTGGTCTGTCTGTCTGTTTGTCTGTCTGACCGTGTCTATTATCTCGGAGACCGAGGGTCGAACGTTCCTGAAACTTGGTTTTTTGGGGGCGGATGCCCCCCTTGACCTTCCGACAGGACCGAGTTTGTATTTGTTAGGGAATCAAAGGTCATCGAGAGGTCTTCGAGGTTCAAAAAAGGTCAACTGGACCGCGTCTATTTTCTCGGAGACGAGGGTTGCCACGTTCGAATTTGGTGGGTGGGTGGCCCCTTGACCGTCCCAATACGGATGTTTTTGTATGGTTAATGGACAAAGGTCATCGGGGTCATTCAGGTCAATGAGGTCAAATGGGGAAAATTTGGTGTATGGACATGGAAAGTTGGGTTGGAGGGTGGGGTCGATTTTTGTTGGCACGCAAAATTTTGAAGATCACGGACAAGGTATACAGGGTTCAAGTTCAAGGTCAAATGAGGGTTAAAAACATTTGGTTTCTCGGAGGACCGAGGGCGCACGTTCCTGTAACTTGGTGGGTGGGGTTGCTCTTGACCGTCCAAGACCGAGAATTGTATGGTAGTGGATTTAAAAGGTCATCAGGGGTCATCATTTCAAGGTCAAATGGGGTCACAGGGGTTAAACGTTGGTGTCTGGACAGGAAACTTGGAGGGTGGGATTGATTTTTGATGCCAAAATTTTGAAGGTCCCGACGAAGGTCATTAGGGTTCATTCAAGGTCAAATGGGGTAGTAAAACGTTGGTGTATGGACATGAAACTTGGAGGGTTGGGTGGTCGATTGTGATGCCGAAAATTTGGAAGGTCACGACAAGGTCATCAGGGGTCATTCAAGGTCAATGTAGGTTAAACGTTGGTTTTCGGAGACCCGAGGTCGCATGTTCCTAAACTTGGTGGGTGGTGCTCTTGACCGTCCGAAACCGAGGTTGTATTGGTTGGTGTATCAAAGGTCATCAGGTGTCATTCAAGTCAAATGGGGTAAACATTGGTGTATGACATGAAACTTTGAGGGTTGGGTTTCGATTTTTGATGCCAAAAATTTTGAAGGTCACGACAAGGTCATTAGGGGTCATTCAAGGTCAAAGGATGTAATACGTCGGTATCTCGGAGACCGAGGGTCTCATGTTCTGAAACTTGTGGGTGGGTGCCCCTGTACCGTCCGAATACCGATGTTTGTATTGGTTTTGTGTATCAAAGGTCATCAGGGTTCCTTTTAAGGTCAAATGGGGCAAACTTTGGTGTATCCAACAAACTTGTGGGGGTGGGGTCGATTGTTTATGCCAAACATTTTAAAGGTCTGATAAGGTCGTCAGGGGCCTTCAAGGTCAAATGGGGTAAACGTTGGTGTATGGACAATGAAACTTGGAGGTTGGTGTCGATTGTTATCCGAGATTTGAAAAAGGCACGACAAGGTCATCAAGGGTCATTCGTGCTCAAAGGACCGTGAACCCAAGATCATTCAAGCCATGTGATCGCGAAACCCGGTGATCGCGACGCCCGGGGACCGCCTAGTAAAGTGTATAGGTTCGATCTGGTTTACCTGTGTTCATACAATTCACTCACTATTAACACTTGGTTGTCATGTGACATGGTGCATGACCATTATCTCACCACACTGTTCATTTATAGTACATGGTGAGTTTTTAATATTCTGGCTTCTGAATCTCTTAGCTTTTTATTTTCTTCGTCATATATGAGTTCATTTTATATATATGTTATAACAGTTAAGGCCCTATATCGGTTTGATAAGAGGAATTAGGCCTACTGTTTTACTTGCAACGGTCAGTCAATAAATTTAAATAATTATGGTCAATAAGATGGGGGTACCCTTTAATTCAAGAACACCCACTAACTCAGAATACCCACTTTTTCAGAAAAACCCCACACTACCAGAGTCCTATTCAGAATTGCGGAGAAGGGGATGGATGACGATAAAATGACCCATGAAGGCAGAAGACCCTACTCCAGAAAACCCGTTCATCAGAAGCCCCGTATGCAGAAGAGTGTTTTCTGACGAGCGGACCTTCTGATTACCGAACCCTTTATGCGAAGGACACCCACTCGCAGAAAACCCGTTACTCAGAAGACCCCGAATCAGAAACCCACTAATCAGAGCCCTTTATTCAAGTGTCTGAATAGCGGGCCTTCTGAGTAACGGGCTTTTCGGAATAGCGAGACTTTTTAATTTGTTTAGTAAAAAAAGGGCCCACGATTCAGAATTTTTGGAGTTGCAGGCTTTCGAGAACGGGTTTTTGAGTAGAGGTCCTTGTTTGCCATTTTATTAAAAAGTCCATAGGCAGGAAATTTTCGGGTATGTAACAGATAAAAGCGGCACTTCCTTTATAATAACACCAGCTTTCTTAATTTGTTTCCTGTTTTCGTTTTCCTTTGTTTTGGATCGTTTTTATGCGATTTTCAAAGGTCCAATAATTTTATTTTGTGAGTTATTTCGTCTCTTCCTCCCTCCTCTTCCACCTTTCTCTTGAAAGGTTTCTCTTTATTGCACGAACCCACCCATCCACTCCAGGACTTTTAGGCCGCCGGCAATTGCAATGCAAAACCGTGTAAAATGATATGGTCTCAGCCGGCGGGTCTCAGAAATTATTTCATACATAATTATTAGATTTTGCACAGTTGTGTTCGTGATTGTTTAGTAGACTATACCTGCGAATGATAATGCTCGAAAGTGGGATGTGCATATTTTAGAATTAGGAATCGGAATACCCGATTGTTATTTAACGGTGGATTGTAATTTAATGGTGGGAATTGGAGGAAACGCAAAATTTTGTTCCCAGTATTGTGAAGCTGATGAACCAACCCGATAAACTATGTATAATAGTTTTTCTCTGGATTACACATAGTTTTTTTTGCTTTGATAAACATGTTTTTCTCTTGATAAAATAAAAGTGTTTTTCTCGAAAAACATAGTTTACAAGAGGAAAACGTTTGTTTTCCTTTTTGAAAAACAGGTTTATCAAAAATTGATAAGGAGGTTTCAAAAAAAAACTTATGTCATCATAGATAAAAACTAGTATTTCTGATAAATTCATTTTTGTTACTGATATTACATCATAAATAAGCAGTTTGTTGAAAAACACCTATGATTCCCCTTGATAAAAATTTAGTCTATATAGGCCGGAAAGTTAGTTGTTCTATAAACTATTTTTCAAAAATAAACCTTAGTTTTATAGATAAACTCGGGATGTATATGGAAAAAACGGTTCATAAAAATGTTTTTTCTCGAGGGGTGAGGGGGTACTATGAAAATCTAGTTATCATAGAAAAACCGCCTTTGATCGCTTTTGTCTAGGAAAAAACAGCAAGAGTAAAAACGCCGTTTATCTATTTAAAAAGCTATGTTTATCTAAACAAACCATAGTTTAGCAAGAGGAAAAATATGTTTCTTAGAGGGGAAATAACATATGTTATCTAGAAAAACCGTTGTTATATTAGATAAACTTAGATTATCGAGAACAACATCTGGATCGAGAAAAAGTATGTATATCTAGAAAAGCCTGGTTTACTCTAGATAACTTAGGGTTATCGAGAAAAAATGTGGTTTATCTTAGCAAAACGTAGTTTATCAAGAGAGGAATACTATTTATTTATCTAGAGAAAAACATGCTTATTTAGGAAAACCGTTAGTAATAGAGATGATAACATGTTTAAGTTAGACAAACATGTTATAAAGGATCGAGAGCCATGTTATCTAGAAAAGAAAACCGTGTCTATCTAGATAAACAGCGTTTATCGGAGGGAAATCTGTGTTTATCTAGAAAAAATGCTGGTTTCATCTAGAAAATTAGTTAGTTTTCTATCTAGGAAATACGTTATCTAATAAAAAAGAAAAATAGTTATTTAGAAATAAACGTCGTTATCAAGAAAAAAAGTTTATCTAGAGAATATTTAGTTTTTATCTTGATTAAATAAGTTTATCTAGATAAAATATGTTTTATCTAATAAACATTTGTTTCTTAATAAATTAGTTCATCTAATTTAAAATAGTGTTTTTGTCTCGCCTGAACTTGTTCGGAAGTAACTAAGTAATCATTTTCTGTCTGTATGTATCTCTGCCTGTCCGTCTATGTAAACTGCTTGTGTGCAAGTATCTGGAGTTCCTTAAAGCCATATTAGCACATTTTTTGAAGAGCGCCCCCAACTTTTCCAATTTGATGTTTTGCACAGTTACGTTGGGTAATTGTCTAGGAAACTATACCTGCGAACGAGAATGCTTAAAAAATGCGTCTTATCACAAATAAGCGATTTTGTACTTAAAAGGGGGATCCCAGATGGACCCTAACGGCAGAACTGAACTGCTCACGTGTAGTCGTCATGATGAATAGTGCCACCGCGAGAATATAACTCAAATTGAGTTGTCGAACTATAAAAACAACTAATGGATGAGCCGGAGACACGTACATGGCGCTATTTCACATTGGAAGGCCGTTTACAGCGGCCGTTGAATTATTTATCGGGGGATCCACGATAATAATTTTCTAGTAGAAAATTCATTCGTTTGTGACCAATAGACTATTTCGAGCTTGCCATTCAAGGTATAGATTACTATCCAGTTACCAATGCAACCGTGTAAACATCTCCAAGTTTTGAAAAATTGGGGGCGCTCTTCAAAAATAATGTGCTAATAGTGCTTTAAGGGTTACATTGATGTTGTAATTGGGGGAAAGAAGCGGGTTGATGAGTCTCGGACCTTGATGAGATTTTGGGAGTAAAATATGTAATTAAGTATCTAATTTGCATTACGGAAATCCACCCGCGGTCTTCTTGTGTACAATTTTCTGGGTTCCGAAGGTGGGTATGTGTAACTGGTGGAAGAAGTGGGTTTGACTGGGTTCTCGACTGATTGCTTTGGGCGTATTCGAGGCAAAGTAAGTATTCAAATGAGCTACTGGATTTGCAAACATCAGCCGAAATGTATATTTTTGAACTGAAACGGGTACGTAG
>JAMKCH010034163.1:0-15748 GCA_023653785.1 Ophioderma brevispina
CCCCTTATTTGTTTTTAATAGGCGTTTCAATTCTAACATATTTGATTAAAATGAATAAAAACATAAAAGGGATAAAGGTAAATGGGATATAATATAAAATCACTCAATATGCAGATGACACGACACTGATTTTGGATGGTTCAGAGTTGTCTCTGAATTCAGCATTGCAAGTTTTAGATGCTTTTGCTAAATTGTCAGGATTGAGACCAAATTTGGATTAAACTAAACCTATTTGGATTGGTTGCAATAAAAAATGCCAAAAAAGCTAAGTGACCGGTTGGATTTGACGTCCATTAGGAAATTTACCCTTTTAGGTATTGATTTTTCCGTCAATTTGAATGAAATGCCCGATATCAACTATCAAAAAGCATTGGATGTAGTTAGAAAACAAATAAATGAATGGTCCAAAAGAAATTTAACTGTTTTAGGAGAAATTGTTGTAGTGAAGTCCCTTTTACTTCCTAAATTTAATCACCTCTTGTTGGCTTTACCAAATCCAAATTCCGATTTCATTAAGAGTGTTAACCAAGTTTTCTTTAAATTTATATGGAACAAGAAACAAGACAGAATCGCAAGAAATGTAATCACGCAAGAGTATGAAAATGGTGGAGTGAAGATGGTAGATTTTAAAAGTCATATTGAAGCCCTCAAGATTGGTTGGGTTAGACGAATAATAAAGAATATGGACAATAATTTAATTATACATTTATTCCATAGGTTGTTATATATTGCATAAATAATGGGTGTTCTTATTTTCCTGTTGAGATTGGCAAAATTAAAAACGATTTTTGGAAGGATGTTCTGAACTCACGGTTACGGTACACTAAGCTTCATATCCCATTAACTCAAGATGATTTCGTCCAACAATAACATCCGTATTGAAATTGGCAATAAACCCGTGTATTATAAACATTGGGATTTTAAAGGCATAAAATTTATAAATGACTTGAGAGATAACAACGGCGATTTCCTGTCCTATGAAAATTTCAGTGCCAAATATGAAGTGAAAACAAATATAGTTGAATTTTTAGGGATCATGAAATCTGTAAAGAATGTTTGGAAGGTAAACTTTAATCGTTCCACGGTGCATTTGACGGTAAATCCTTTTATTCCCTATCACCTTCAGGATATAGTTAAGTATAAAACCGGGTGTAAAATGTTTTACAGGGTCTTAAATTACAATGGTTTAGAAAAACCAAAAATAACACAGAAATGGGAACAAACGTTAAATGTGATTCTACCAGCTTCAATTTGGAAATATATATTTGTATTCCATTTAAAATTACCAGAAATACAAAGATTACGTGGTTTAATTATAAAATTTTACACAGAATTATAGCAACAAATAGACTTCTATGTCAGATGAAGATTAAAAGGTGTAATCTTTGTACTTTTTGTAATATAGAAGAGGAAACTTAGAGCATTTATTTGTATACTGTATAGAGGTGAAAAAGATTTGGAAATTTGTGGATATACCAGAGGGTCGTTTTAGAGGACAAATTAATTCTATTAGAACTTACCGATACGTTAAATGGAAATTGTAAAATGGTCATTTGGTTGATAATTATTTTAACAAAAATGTTTATTTATGATTGTCGTTCAAAACAACGGATCTCAGAGATAAACATGCTTAAATCATATATAAAATCATACTCTGAGATTGAAAGGTATAATGCAAAGGTCAATCTGAAAGAGGATATCTTCAATGGAATATGGGGTTGTTTGAATGATAGAATTGTATTTGCCTTTTAAATATGTGACTTTTTCTCCCGCCTTCGTTTGTTATGATTGTAATTTGATTGTAAATGAAATTGTATATTTATAGTGAATGTATATGGTAAATGTATGTAAAATTGACAATGACAATATAATAAAGCAACAGGAAACAAACAAACAAAAACTGAGAATTATTTCATTGGTGCAAAAATTGTGAAATTTCTAATTTCCTATAGGGGCAAATAGGAAATTTAGCCTATGTTTTACATTGAAATATAGGCACATAAAATCACCATTTCTGTATCAAAATACAAGGTAAGAAACCTTTTAAGTTTCCAATCTATATGAAATCACTTCATATGACACCTAACATGGATGTCTCAAAATCTCTCGTTACACCTTTAAATTCTAATTCTCACTCACAACATAGAATGTTATTCTATTCTTATATCATTGTTAGCTTCAGTCACAATTACTATACAGCCATCGTGATTATCATATCAGCGTTTGTTTTTTTTTACAGAAATGGGTCCTGGCGCTGTCGCTGGCGTTGCTGTAGCAGTTGTAATCGCTGCTATAACTATTGCAATCATCCCAGTTGTCATCATCTACATGTTCCGGAGTTCAGCTTCGGCAGCAGGCGCACTTGGAAAGCGAGCAGCTCAAGCAGGAACTGAACTGGCTACCTTTGCCAATCCGGGAAATACATACAATCTTTCCAACGCATACAACAATGGATATGGGATTAATAATGTGGGATTCGGTAATGGATTCCAATATGGTGGCGGATACGGGGTACGTATGACATGGTGTATTTTGTTTTATCAATCAATCAATCACTTTATTTCCATATATACAATACATCAAATAACATTAAAAACATACTATATACATAACAGAAATTGCAATATGGAGGATAAGTCCAAAAGGCCGATAAGGCCCGACAAGGGACTTTCCCTGGAAATACACACAAAAGTTTCAAAATCATAAATACACATTTACAAAAGAAAATCATACACGGCTGATAGACAAGACAAAGGACGGTGCTCGAGACAAAATAATCATAGTTAGAAAACGTTCAATTATATTTAAATTGTTGTTTAAGCTGAAAACGGAAATGTTTACGGACTTAGATTGTTTTATTTTATTATCTAACGAATTCCAAAGAATGGGGCCGTTTGTTCGAATACATTGGTCAGAAAAAGTTATTTTGTTCTGATAGTCGTGGATGTCAGAGCGTTTTATAAAATAGTTATCAAATGTATTAGGCAATTCATTTCTTGAATATTTGAACATAAACACACCTAGTTCGAAAGAGTACATGTCTTCAAAAATAAGAATATTGTATTTTGCTAATAAAGGTTGGGAATGGCTTCTGTAATGACTGTTAGAAATTGTTCTTATTGCCCATTTTTGGAGTTTGCAAAGTTTATTTAAGTAGACACCGCATGTATTTCCCCATATAAGTATTCATAATTGAGATAAGGCAAAATAAAGAGTATGTAATATATACGATCCGGAATGACATGTTCATGATTCCGATATTTCTCGACAATGTTTTGGAAACGCAATCGATATGATGTTTCCAGGTGAGGTTTTCATCTATTAAGACACCTAGAAATTTGGTATATTTCACTCTTTCCAATATTGTATTATCTAATTTGACACTCAAATCTGGTTTTACTTTCACTGACGTCATGTAAGGCGTGCCAAATACCATGTAATTAGTTTTGCTTGCGTTAACTGATAATTTGTTTGCTTTGAACCAATTGCTTACTTCATTCAATTCAGCATTCACAACACTTACAGTACTATCGATGTTTTCATGCGAGTAGAGAATTGTGGTATCATCGGCAAATAATATAAAATCAAGCTTAACGTAAGAAGTATTGGTTATATCATTAACATATAATATAAAAAGGTGTGGACCCAGTATCGATCCTTGCGGAACACCGCAAACAATATTTTTTAAATCCTGAATCGTACGAATTATAAGAAACGTATTGTTTCCTATTAAGTAATTTCTAAACCATTCTAGTACAATACCACGAAATCCATAATGTTCTAATTTATAAGAAGTATATTGTGATCGATGGTATCGAAAGCTTTCGATAAATCTAAGAATATACCAATGGTTGTTTCATTTCTTTCCACTGCAGTATTTATTTTATCCACCTGTCCAATTCAATAATGGCCATATAGGTAGAATGATTGGACCGAAACCAAACTATTGCCTATCTTTAAGGATTTCATGGGTGTTTATATAGTCAATGTATCTATCAAATACAAGTCTTTCTAGTATTTTCGAAAAACATGGTAAAAGAGACACTGGGCGATAATTTGAGAACAATTCAACATCTTGTTTCTTATATATTACCTTAGCTATTTTAAGCTTTTCAGGAACGACCCCAGTCGATATAGATAAATTAAATATTCTTGTAAGCGGAGTAACTATTTCTTTAGCAACTTTCTTTATTATGAGATTACCAATGTTGTCATTACCAGCACTCTTGTTTTGATTGAATTTCTCAATTATCTTAGTAATATCCATTTCAACAATTGGTTTCATGTACATACTACAATGTTTTGAATCTTTGAGGTAATCAAAATAGTTTTTACCGGTATTTGTTATATTGGATGCAAGCTTTGGACCAATATTTACAAAGAAATCATTGAAATGATTAGAAATATCTACAGAGTTAGTGAAGAGGTTTTATCCTCTCCCACCTTATTTTGTTTTTGTGTCGCCTGCCCTAAGGCAGGAAGAACGCATAGGGATCACTCTGTCCACTGTTGATGTCTGTTGTTGATGTCTGTTGTTGTTGATGTCTGTTGTTGTGAAAAAGGGTTAACATTTGCCTGTAATATCCTCATCCTCACAAGCGGTCCGAGGACCGAAGTATTTTTAATATTTACTACAAACTAGAATAAATACATTCAAGTGTTTCAATTCTAAATATTTACATTGGTTTAATCTGACCACATGGTATTTAGATGTTAAACCCTATGTTTAGTTTATCAAATTAAGTCTGTCCACAGGTTTAGAATTGTAACACTTGAATGTATTTATTAAACAACAATTTAGAGTTTAGGTATTTACAGAAGCATATCCCTTTACTGTGTGGATGTTAAAGGGAACTCCGAAGTGCTCCAAAAGGGTAGGAAAATCCTATCCATTTCAGTTTACAAGTCCTGTTGAGCTGCATCTATTGACAAACACTGCAAGAGAACCCTGATACGAATAATAATTGTCCCAAATTATTTCCCAAATGAACGATTATGTCTTAAAATGGTTACCAGTTTCAATCTTAACTCCAAAAAAAGACACAATTAAAATAAAATGGAAGTCAACTTACTCTTAAATTTATGACCTGGTTATATTTAAGATCAGTGATCGTGGAATGAATTTGAATCTTCATTTCTAGACTTATGGATCATTTACAACAAAACCGCTCGGAGGACATTGGGCAAAATTGTTTGTTTTTGCATGAAAAGGAGCGTAAAATGTCAATTGATTTGGCACCATAAAATGGGTATTAAAAAAATAGAAGGCGGCTGGTAACCACCCCTCCCCCTTTGGTAGACGAGGGCTAATATTACAACACTTGATTGTAAGACCCGGGAAAAGTTTACTTTATTATGAATACATTCTCCCAAATATGGCCGACCACTCTAGGCTAACACACAATATCCTATGAGCCAAATTTTGTACACATTTTGTTTTTATTTATACGCGACCGATTAAAACAACTGTTAATCAATGTCGTGGGTGCATGAATGTTTCATGGGAGAAAATATCATCATATGAAAAGATTAAGCTTAGAAATATTACCAGTGGTTTAACATGTAAAAATATAAATTGCAATATTAACGAATATTGGTTTAAAAAAGCAAGCAAATATTTCCATTTAATAATCAATTTTACCGTGATGGTAATAATTTTTTGAAAATGTTTTATTTCAGTTGGAAAAAGATAGGGAATGGCGTAGCACCTGTATCAGATCCGTACAGGTAGAGCATTATATTTTTTTTCAAAAGAAACTCAATTCAGTTGTCCTTCTAACAACACAAATTATTGGTTTGTAATGTTATTATTAGTTTAGTAATGAAATATAGTCAGCCTCACAGACCCTCACGATGGACAAGGTGGTTTTAAATGAATGTATGATTGATTGAGGGAACGTAGAAACGTTAAAGGAAAGCGAATATTATCACATTTTTTTGCAAGACCCCCCGATTTTTCAAAAATTTTGGATATTTTACAAAAAAAACCGTTGCATTGGTAACTGGCTAGTAAACTCTACCTGTTAATGGTTAAGCTGGGAATGTCTATTTGTCACAACAAAGGATTTTGTACTAGAATATAATCTTATCGGAGCCTCGATAATAATTCAAAGGCTGTGAAAAACGCCTTCCAATGTGAATAAGCCGGGAAATAGCGCCATGTACGTGTCTACGCTCATCATTATTTGTTTTAATAGTTCAGGCAATCAAGTTAAAGGATATTTTTCTCGAGGTGGCACTATTTCATCGTGGCGACGGATATTCAGCTTCGAATTACATAAACGCTTATTTTGATAATACGCAGTTTTTAGCATTCTCGTTCGCAGGTAAGTTTCCTAGACATTACCAACGTAACGTTCAAACATATCAAATTTTTGAAAATTGGGGGCGCTCTTCACAAATGTGCTAATATTGGCTTTAAGATGGCTCGTGGTAAATTTTTGTTGCGTTGTTGGGCCGTTTTGAAGCCTTCCTCCGCGTCGGCCTGTTAATGTCACATCACCTGTTGTGGCTAACTGATTCAACAACTTCAAGGCGAAACCTCGTGTTTTAAAACACCACAGTGAACTTCTTGAAGACCACCCTCAATTCTAGTCGGCTGACTACTCAGAGAACTTTCCATTTTTAATTTCTGGCAAGCACCAAAGTCTGTATCCTAGATGTTGAGGGTCTCACCCTGCTAAGCGTGACATCCATCTTACAGCTCTCTAGGGAGAACTGGAGTGAAATCCTCTCCTCCAAGAACCTCAACTGCGAATCTGAAGAGAAGCTGCAAATCGAAGGTTTTGACCTTATTTGCCTCTTCCTCACAACAGCATGGGATCGCTTCCTACTGTGAAAGCAATGGCATACAGTGAGTACCCTGCAACCTTCATGAATTCGCCCCGATCCAGTGGATAACATTTGAAGCAATGGGAACCACTTCACCACATCTATAAGCCACCACCATCTGATGGCATGACTTCCAACGCCCTTCCAGTATTCAGCGGAGCTCCTTCGTCTGCGGAGAATTCAACTGTCACAATACAGCATGGGCGATACTCCAACATTGACAAGAATTGCAAAGCGGCTCCGTGAATGGAATTGAAGCCCCAGACTCTCCAAGCTGCTGTTGATAGTAAGGCATCCACCTACCTTCTATTCATCATCATGGGACTGGACCGGTCCCGACCTGTCAACAGTCACCACGACATCCGATCCCGCTGCTCCAGAACGGGGTCCCCTCCTAGATATTCCTCATCATGTCATTGCCCTACTCCTGGTCACCAGTGACATCAGGGTCACGATCTCGCAGCCCTAGCAGAAAGAGATGGAATTTCAGGGAAAAAAAAAAGCCCAACTGGTCCAAGTTCAAACAACTCGCCATCGAACTGTCATCCACGCTTCGCAGACCCGGCTTTATTAGCTAACATCAACGATCATATTCTACTTCTGCTCCATGCTCCCACCAAGCAGCTAAAATTTCCATTCCAAGAGGCAGAAGGAATCCCTACCCCTGTTGGACAAGGAATGCGCCGAGTTATACAAAGTGTATTGTAATACAAACTGCGATACTGAGAGATAGCAAAGGGCAAACCATCTAACTGGACTGCGTGGCCAAGAAAGACGCACCAGAGGGGAGGAGGAGATTCCAATATCACTTACACCCACTCAAGCCGCAAGGCCTGGAACCCCAACAAGTCACCGGCTTAGCTGTCGCAGCTTAGCAGTGTCCTGTCTCTGCAAAATCCGTCGCTTCAGTACGTGTCCAACAATGGACCTTTAAGCACGACCACACCCACAGGCGAAAGCCCACTTTCTTGCTGTTAATGCAGAGCTTAAACAGCTTCTACAAACCTCTCAACCGTCAAGCTCATGACATCAACCTTTCACCTGACGATGAATCCACCGAAGCAATTAAAGTGCTCAAGAATGGAAAGCTCCTGGCAATGACAACACCAGTCAGAATTTGAAGAAATATGGCATCCGAAGCTGTTATGATGGCTCCAACTCATCCTTTCTACTATTTCATGGGACCGTCACTATTTCCCCACCAGATGACGACCAAGGTCATTGCAATCTTGAAACGCAAGGAACCAGCAAATGAGCCCAGGAGTTACAGGCCCATCTCGCTACTATCTCACCTCTATAAGCTGCTTGAGCGACTGATACTCGGCAGTATCAAGGATACGGTCGAGGCAAATTTACCCCCGCACCCAAGCTGGATTTCAAGAGGTAAATCAACACTTTATCAATAGCACTACTAGTTAATGACATCGGAAACACCTTCCATAAGAAGCATAAGTTTGGAACAGCTTCATAGACCATCCTGCGCGTACGATACAGTCTGGCACCGAAGTCTCTACCTCAAGCTACTCAAATCTTCCTGATGCAGCTTGTCACGTTCATTATGCTGCTCATCTCCAGATTTTTTCCGTCCTGGAGACATCAAATGTCAACGCATAAAAGCCCAAACTTCGGATGGTGTCCCACAAGGCTCCGTCCGGCACCCAGGTCTCTTCACATCACGTCTCCGATCTGCAAAGGGAGATTGTTCCGCAGTACTCCTACGCAGACGACACGGCACTTGGATTAGCTGGCTGATTCCTTTTGAGTCCTTAGAAACAATGCTGCAGAAAGACCTAAATCACTGTAAGCCAATTCTGTCCAACGAGGGCATCAGCACACCCAAGACCGTCAGCTCTGTTTTCCACCTTGCCAATCGATGCTCAAAAGAGAGCCTTACTTCAATCAACACACCAGTCAGTCGCTGCCAATACGCGAGTCCCGTGTCACCTCCTCAGCAGGCTCGCAGGAACTGGAAAGGGGTGCATCTTTTGACACCTTACATACATCACTGTTGCCTTGGCATACTCCACTGCTGAATACGCTGCACCAGTATAGGATCACAGTGTACTCCCCCAGATTGATGTCGTTCTCTGGGATGCAATGAGACTTGTTAGTGGTTGCCTTTTGGCGACGCCTGTAGAATTATCTTCCAATTCTTCGCATAGCTCCCCTGCCTGAAACCTTAGGAAGGAACCGGTTCAACATCATACTAGCCAAGAAATGTGATGAACCTGGTAGCCTAATCCCCACCACCAGCCCCACCAACACCCTTTGAGGACAGAGAATTCCACGGTAACCTCACTTTGCTACCCAACCCAATCCATGACACTGCAGTTACAGTATCCCTTCGATCATGCGGATTCAATGAACAATGGTATAGCAATGGGTCAATTGGTTTATCCACTACTTTGAACCTAAACTTTGTGGACAGCCCATCAGCAAGCCCAAAGGCTGTGACCTTGATAGGAAGCGGGGTCAACCTCAACAGACTCAAACTGCGTTGGTCGTACAAAGAACTTCCTCACAAGATCGGAGTAGAACTTTGACCAAACTGCGATTGTGGAGAGCCACAAACCATAGCCACATCATGATACTGGGAGTCTACCAGGTCCCCAAGAGGAATTCCAGGCCGGATCAACCGTGGATGATGAAACTATCATCTGGCTAAGACGGATCTTCGACTGTGATTTTGGACTTACACGCACGACCGAACGACGTTGCGTTAAATAGCTTCATATTTAGGGCGCACACTACTAAATAAACGCTCCATTGGTACAACGTTTAAATAACACATCTCTCCCTCTGATTTGCACCCCGCGTGACAATATTTTCGAATGTTTTTGAATCTATTTCCCTCTCTATACAGCACAACTGAAACGTTTCCAAAGATTTGCACTTTTGAAAATAATCGATCTAGTATCGATTGAAGAAACAGAAGGCATCTGAACAAGCGGTCACCACATTTTGAGCCGACGCGTACGCCTCATAAAGCCGCTTTCGACAGGGCCGGAAGTCGAGGGCCTAGTTTTCCTACCAGAATCGAATTTAAAAATTTTGTGATAATTCACAGCGATGATCACGCTTACTCTTTCACTTTGTTTATAATAGTACCACCCTCACTGGAAACCGGCCCCAAAGCCTGCAAAATACTCACGTTATTGTTAACGGAACTAATACATACCATTCCCCAATGTGGAGTGATTTAGGTGTTGTGCGCCCTTTATCTCTGCTGTCACTGAAATATATAGCCCATTTTCTTCTGGACACTGATTCCTTCGCTGAAACGCTTTTCATTTTAATGTGATCCGTACACAGAGCGCCAAACCGACTACTTGCTTCACACGATGTAGCTCGGTCTATACCAGCTTATACCCTAACCGATGTGAATGTCTTTACAGAAATTAAAGATATGAACTCTTTTCAGATGATACCCAAAATTGGTTAGATATATGTTATTACTTAAAATTTCAAATGGCAATGATACAGCAAGGACAGTTTTTTTTTACTCACCCTGTAAGATCACTGTCCCTTGTCCCTACAGGAAGTGTACTTGGTCATCATTGTTGTACATGGCATCCAGTGAAAATTTGTGAAGCTGTCCTTAATTCTTTACTGGAATACCAACCCTCTCTCTCTCTGCTAACATGAAGGATAAGCGAAAATTCTTTGATCGTCGAACTAAAAAGTGACTGGTGTATGGTTTCATATTCTCCCAACATGTTTCATTAACAGTATAACACTGATTTTTTAAGTTGTAAAATATAAAGTATATTTTAAGGTAAAGCAACGCTATGGTCAAATGAAATTTTCTGAATATTATTAAGAGTATAAATAGTTTTCTAGTAACAAATTGAGCGTGATCTCAAATTGGGAAATTAAAATATAGGAAATTCAATTTGTAAGCTTGGTACACGATATAGTAAAAGTGTAAGGGTGTAGGTGTAAATAACTATAAATTGTAATCAGCTGGTCAAATGATGTAGAGTTATTGCTCTATTATGTAGTTTAACTTTGTTTATGGTTCACTAGATATCCCTGAAAAATTTATTCTCGTAATTTCACTTGATTCAGATCTCTCGCTCTGGTGTTATGAGCCAATGTGTGTACCACAATGTCCTATATATAGGCCACTGTGCTGTAATTTCTGTCCTTTATGGACAGAAAATTTCTTGCGAATATCTTGCACAGACGATCGAATTAGCACATTGTACAATACTAATAGTCTAGTGGGTAGAAGGGGTGTTCGTGCACCCCCTGAAATAAACTCCTAATCAATGTCTCTATATCAGAAAAATGCGTAGAAAACGATTAGCTATTTTAAAAAAATCAAAAAGTGTCCCACGTATCATTTTTATTTTTTTATATCAAATTTTCAAAATAGGAAATCCAAAATTAAAATTATCTGTGTTGAAAATACGAAGAAACGTATGATCCTAATTGGTAGAATAATAATTCTTTTTTAAAGTACGTTTTCTGAAGAGCGATCTTTGGTGCTGGGGTGGGCAGGGATGATGATCAAAAGTAAGGATGTACTGTCTTCAGGTGTATATTTGCCAGTTGTCCAAAGATATCACTTTTGTCCAACCTTCGGTCATTTATAATCTGAACAGGTATACTGTCTTGTAAGTAAGTATAAGCTGCCCTGTGCAAACCTATTTCAACCGACAAATTCTGAATAGTTTTTGAAATAATGAAGCAGCTATTTTGAATGTTCAATTTAAAAAGCCGGGAATCGAACCATTTGCGTATTAGTTGAAATGAAAAGGCTTTGACAATCGTGACCAGTGAAATTGGCAAGTGAATGGAATCACAAAGCTATAATCTTTTAAAATCAATGGAGTGTGGCTAGTTACCATTATTGCAGAGGCCACATTTATTTTCAGTCCAATAATTCTATCGATATTTTCCTTGGTAAGTAGCCTCCTCTCCATGCTAATGGTCACATGGTTGGAAGATCAGTCTTGGGAAAATACCCTTTAGAATGTTTCTTACAACCAAACTAAATTTTGCCACTGTTTCAATGCGGATTGTTGGATCATCTCTTTTCTAAAGAATTTCTACAAATTCTAACTGTCCAACACAGTAATCATGAAAATAAAATGAGCCGAAGCGAAATATAGTTTTGCTTCATTAAATGCATACAATCTTTAGACTAATTTTAGTATTTTAATTGTAAACCAAGCTATGCAAGTTTTATTGTAGAATTGAAAAGGTGTGTTTTTGTATATTTTCGCATTACTATGTATGTACATGTAAATGTATTTTTGTGCATTTGTAATGATTTAATAAAGCCTTTGCTTGGGGAAAAATAGTATTTTAGTTATTTTTTGTTTTTCATTAATTTAAATTTTCGTCAATAATTTAAATGGAAGCAATCAAAATATCTAGAGTTGATACTAATTTTGTACTGCAAACGAGATTGTAAACAATTTTGGCGGGTTAAGCTAGCTTAAGCTTAGGCTTTAAAAAAAAACATGTCATTGTACTGAAGAATTCATATAGCATGTAGTGCAGATTGGTATCGTGTAGTGTACTACTCGTGATATGTAAGACTATTAGTATAATTTCAAATTAAGTGAAGAAAGGGAGACTCCATACATTTTTCCATAGGGGTGATATTGAAATGGAATTTACTTCCCGGCCATGCGGAGACGAGGCCTTTGTTGCCATTACAAAACAGTGTGTCCATGGTACAATTAACTTTAACAGAATCGCTTAATTGAAACTGAGACATTCAATGGTCGTTAATAATAGACGACTTGTCAAATCCACGTTGTGCTCATCTTTTTTATACAAGTTCGGGCCCACTTGTTGATGGCCAAATAAACCTTAGTTGCGTTGTTTGTGCATTGATATAGAATGCATTATTTCTCCAGTACTGTGATAAAGAATGAATTTGCAGTGTCAAAGAAGTTATGTTCACATAACACATTTAATGCATATGTGGTGGTGTTTTCGCCTGATACTTCCAATGAAACATCGAAAGCTATCTACGATGTGGAACAATGTCTTTTATGTCACCATTATTTAATAGGTACATTACATACATTGTATGAGGACTGAAACGGGATTGGAAGTTACCGGGATTTTCTTGTGACTTATTTTGTCACAATTAATGTCCCAAATGGTTATCCATACTCTCTGCTTACAAATTAATTTCCATTACTGTTTCCCAGTACTAATTAATGTCAAGTCACATGATCATAAACGTGATCTCTTTAGAAGGTCAGGCCTGTTGCCAATCCGCGCGAAGGCCACCACGAAGGTCATGTACTTGCCCAATCAGCGTGGGCGGCACCCACTGCGTATTCATGTTTACGAGTGCATGATCATCAATCACCCCCACGCATGCGTATTCAGCATGGCGAGAAAAATCTCAGTTTGCCGTATGATTCTGCAAGTGCGTGCAAGCTTCTCGATCTGTGTCATTTTTGAAGAGTTCTTTTAACATTTTGGAGAGGGCAAGTGTCATATTTAAAGTGCATTTTTCTGTAAAAATATCGTAGGAAGGCTAGGCTGAGAGCATGAATAATCATGATTGTGACATTATGTTAGTTTTATGAAGACATATTGTCGAAAATTGTGTTTGTGGAAATCATATTCTACTCGTCACACATTTGAAATTGAAGTCAGTTTTCGTTATTAAAGTTCATGAATTCATGTCAGGATAGCTTCTGATAATAAATGTTGTCATTCCTCATATCACCGCTAGGATAGTTGGTTGCTCTCATGTAAATAGGTATTACAGAGATGCGAATATTAGGGAAAAATCGAGTAGTAAATGGTGTTGTGCATGTTGACAGTCAATGACACACGTTCAGAAAATCACTAATTCTTTATTTCGTTAAAATCTTAAAAATCATTAATTGCATATCTTATCTGCAGTGATCTCCGATCTCGTACACTGTTATGTTGTGTGTGTTTGTTTACACACAACCCCGACCGCTTATCCATGATATTAGCTAGTATCGTACCGAATCTCTGTATATCAGGGACGGTCTGTATAGCTCAGTGGAAGAGCACTCGTCAAGAAAGAATTTCCGGGTCGAGTCCCCGTACAGGCGCAACGTCCGAGGTTTTTTCTCAGATCTCTTTGCCTGTTCATGTTATGTATAATTGTTCTATTACGCGATGCGTGTTCTTTCCTTCGTATTTAATTAGTGAAAGCTTTGTAATGAAGTTAGGAGTGATCAAGACATGATTAAATATTTTTCTCTTTAATTTAGAAGGCTAATTTCATGTAAACTCTAGTCATTCATGTCATGTTACTGCACATGCGCACCGAACTGCAAACAATAGGAGTAGATAGGAAATAAGTATAATATGTTTGTTGTTAATATGTGAAGACTTGTAATGAAGTTAGAAGCGTTCAGACATGATTAAATATTTCTCTCATAAATTCATTAAGGATTACATTCGTGTAAACTTTTATGTCATCACTGTATGTTACTGCACATCGCACCGAAACTGTTAATAATTAGGAGAGGTATAGAACGCGAAGCCGGTGTAATGAAGTGAGAGATGCGATGAGACATAGTTTAAATATTTTTTCGCTTCAACTGTTTAGTTAGGAGAGTTAAATCCATGCAATAGTTAATAATATTATTTTTATAGGTGAAGAAAAATGATAGGGGAAGTTTGTTATTCTTCCCTTTATTGCTTGGAATAGTAGATTGAATAACATAAATACTAAATATTAAAATAAATCGAAAGACCCATGACAACTTTTCCGTGGAAATGAACAGTTTTAGAAAGTTTATTAATCTTCATTTGCATTTATGGGATTTGGGAATTCATTACATTGTTGTCAATTTGATGATTTGCGGAATATTTAACTTCAATTAAAAATATTTATCATTATGTAGGGTAGTTAGGAACAGGCTCTCATACGGAATATAAAATGATGACGGTCCCCCCCTATTGTAATCGACGGATATGGATTTTTATTAATGATGATTGAGATACTGGGAACATACTGCCCCTCCCTTAGAGTAGTGTAACTGTGTAATTAAGAACTGAGATACTCACATCATGGCGAGTGAGTATGTGCTAGATCGAGGGGGGATGATGGTGAGTTAAAAAAACAAAATCCAGATACTCACATCTGGCGTATATGTATTGATCGGGGGTGAGTGAGATAAAAACAAGACAGACATCATAAAGTTTGATGGTCATTAGTTTTGCATTAACCATGATTTGTATTGCAGCTAGTAAAGGTAAGCTTGGGCATTGTTGGTTCAAAGCTTGCACTCGACACTTCAGGGACGAGGCCCCACCCGACGCTTAGAGGACCGAACCGGTCCCACCCTCAGGACGCCTCAGGGACCGAGGGGTCCCATTCGACGCTCAGGACGAGGTTCCACAGCCCGCTTCAGGGACGAGGTCCCACTCGACGTTCAGGGACGAGGTCCCACTGACGCTCAGGGAAGAGGTCCCACTCGACACTTCAGGGACGAGGTCCCACTCGACGCTTCAGGGACAAGGTCCCACTCGACGCATTCAGGGACGGGTCCCATTTCGATGCATCAGGGACGAGGTCCCACTTTACCCTTCAGGGACGAGGTCCCACTGATACCAATGGACGACCTGATGCAATGATGATGCTTCTGGCTGCATGGTTTTGAAACAAACATACCTGGTTTACTAAATTCGAGTGTATGATATGGGGTAATATTCCAACTCCCATGTGTGTAAATGCAAACATAATTATGAACCCTAGGTGTCATATGGTATGCATTTACGATTGCCGGCCAGTGCCTAGCGGGGGAACCTCTGGCCAAAAAGTGTTTTTAATAAAACATAAAAAAAATAAAAAAAATAAATGCATTTAAAAAAAAATGTGTCTTTGGTTAATAAGTAGTTTTCAACAATGCTTTATTAGAACAAAACGGTAATATTTTGATAGGGGCCGTTGAGCTGC
>JAMKCH010034164.1:0-27562 GCA_023653785.1 Ophioderma brevispina
CCTCAAATCAAAAAATGGGTGTAAAGCCACAATGCTCTCACATTTCAACCTTACATGCAAGTTGTATGCGGAGTTAGGGTGTGTGGGATTTCAAAATGGACCCCCCCCCAACACCATCAAACGTGGACTTTGTCAAAAATGTATCAAATTTTGGGACACTCTTTATTCTAAACTTCAGCAAAAAGGGACATTTCCCCATTGGAGTTTTTGGTGGGTGGTTGGTTGGGGGCAAATCGCCCCTGCCCATCCCCATGGGAATGTAAGGGAGACTAAACCAAAAATTAATATTCAAGTTGGTGTTTTAGGAATAACTCATACAAGACCCATTTATCCCACTTCTACATTACAATTAAATTCAAAAAAACATGATAATAAACACAATAATACCATTCATAATATGGCAATTCTCAATCAATAGCATGAGTGAATCATAGTCAGGTTAATGTTTTTGTATTTTTTATAAAATGTATATATAGAAACGAATGCTTCAAGTGTTTTGGGCTATTAAGTCCATATTGCTTCCGAGTTCCTTTGTCTATGATTAAAGGTGCTTATTCCAATTTTGTCTATGGTGTTCTCTGCTTGATCACTTGTACCACACGACTATTAGTACCGTGGGAAAAAAGGACTTGCGGTTTGCTGCTAGACGCAATAATGCCAAGTGCAATGCCCATTCACTACTGTGCAAATAATGATGGTTAACCACTAAAACTGTAGTTTTTATCTATCCGGGGTGTCCCAAAATAATGCAACCTCGAGGTGGTGCTATTAATTTCAAAAATTACTGGATTATTCAAATTTTATAACATTCTGGAATGACAACTTGTTGTCATCCGTCCAATTTGGCGATAAGATTCACCAGTTTGAAAACAAAGGCTATTATGTAACTCGCTGTCAAATTACACCATTCCAAGTGCGGTAGTATCGTGAAGCAGGTTCACTTTGAAA
This sequence comes from Ophioderma brevispina, assembly GCA_023653785.1. Lineage (NCBI taxonomy): Eukaryota > Metazoa > Echinodermata > Ophiuroidea > Amphilepidida > Ophiodermatidae > Ophioderma > Ophioderma brevispina. The sequence continues at coordinate 949 of JAMKCH010034164.1, forward strand.
GTTGAATGAAATGTCTTTTAACACAAAAATCTGGTACTAATCCGTCTTTTTTTTTTAATGTGAAATGTGCAAGAATCTGATACGCCTATCCTTTTTCAAACTATTTAAAATTAATCTGATTTGCTTCACTGTTTATAGAACAAAGGCGATTACGAAAGTAGCCCACAATTTAAGGCCATTAAAGTTTGACTGATGAATACACAATCAAGGCAGGCTAAAGTATGCAGGTGCCTGCTTTTGTTTTTCTCGGTCTCTTTCTTTATCCTTAATAAATAATTTTGGTTCAATTTAACCCGTATAACTTGTAAACTATTTTTAATAATGAAAACATATAAAGACAACATGGTCTTTGACCAAATCTGGAATGGTCCCTCTGTTCACCATGACAAGTTCGCAGTTTTGTTTTCATCATGTTTTTTTAACTCAATTTGGTTTTCAAGTGTGGTTTAATTTGTGTTGTTTGTTGTGCCTATCAAATGGTCCATAATATAATAACTTTTATATCATAATGGTCTTCAACATCCATATCCATAGCATGATGCCATTTATTGGTATTTAATCCCTCCTCTGCATTTTGTAATATTTAGGTGGACTTGTCAGACACACTGAATATAAAACATTTCATTTGGCCAAGTTCGCTAATTTATATTCTCATATAGTAGAGGAAAATACTGCGCAGACGATAAAATACCGTGGATAAAACTATTAGTAATATTTAGATTAAATAATTTTGAAATATAGCCCCAACCATTTCATTCATTTGGTGTTTAATCGCCCCGCTGCAATTTGTAATATTGACACAGATTTGTCAGATCCATTGGAGATAAAATTTGGCCAAGTCGCTAAGTTACTATTCTAAATATGATTAGAGCAAATACTGTACCGACATAAAAACCTTGGGTAATAATAAAATGACGACAAATATTTTAGTAAATTTATTTTTTAAAACAGACGGATTAGTACAGGAGATTTTTGTAGTTTAAAGAATTTTATAATTCCCTTTTCAAGTGAACCTGTTTCAATGATCTTGGCAACTGGAATGGGGTAATTTGACAACGGGTTCCATAATACCTTTGTTTTCAAACTATTGAACCGTATCAGACAAAAATTGATCAGGATGTACGAAACAAGTTCGTCTTTCAGATCTGTTATACAAATGTGAAAATTCTCCAGTATTTTGAAGTTATAGCACCGACTGCGATGATTTTGCATTTATTTTGGGACACCCTGTATCTTAGAAAGAAATGGATTTGAACACTGAAATTTCCAGGACAACAATGAAAAAATACCGCCTTTCATATCTGATATCAATCAGGGGGTCCCAGAGACAATCTGAACAGCAAAACCTTTAATGGGTGTTGCATATATATACTTTATTGGCTCAAATCAAATATTCTTATTATTGAAATAAACGACACACTATCTAATATCTTATCAATATTAGATGCAACAACCAATGATAATGCTTGTTTGGCATACTAAATTCCACCCACTGAATTACAATGTAAGTTCTCAACTGCCACTACTGGATAGACATACTAAGGAGAACCCTGTGGAGTTCCCTATTTTGTCACCGATGAGGCCATTTTAAAGTCATAATCACATGCAAGGGAAGAAACAATTATTGATTCTTTCATTAACAAATTGGCCAGTTTAGAATATAAAGAGGCCAGCATTGTCTCCACAAAATCACAGCAAAAATGCAAGATCCGCAAGAGTGATGTAAAGATCTGGCCAAGTAATTTATTACATCAAACACATTCGTAAAAATAAATACGGCTGAATGTCGTGAAAAACCGAGGCCATTATCTTACTTAATGCACACTTCGGGTGATTACCCATTGTGTGTGAGTTTGCAAGCTTTGTCTCGTAACTTTTTTTTTCTTTTTACGATGTAAGTGAAATACATTAGACCGGAACAAAGGACGAAAGATTGAAATAAACTGTTTTCTCTACAGAATTTAGTAATAAAAAAACCAATGGAGATGATGCATAAGAAGAGTGTCAATGGTTCCTTAATAACTTAAGTATTGGGGTTGGTACATTTTGTGACCCCACTTTTTCTGCCCCCACTTTTTCTGCACCCAGTTTTTCTCAAACTTCACACCTTGAACGGAAATAAGTGCACCTTATACTGTACTTTATCCCAAAGTCTGCTGAATTCTGAGCAAAACTGGGTGCAGAAAAAGTGGGTGCAGACAAAGTGGGGTCACAAAAAGTACCAACCCCCAAGTCTGTGTATAAATTTTGGTTTAATGCCTTTACATGTCCCTGAATTTGTGACTAAATGCATCCTTAGTGAAGTAATAGTTCAAACCCAGTGTAGTAGTTTCTGTGCCACTCAGTCATGTCAGTGGATGAAATAAGACCTTCTGAATTACAAGTTAAACACCATGCAATAAACTTGCCGGTGAAACCGAGAATACAACAATTTGAAACGGACCAAGACAAACTGCTTACCTTCAATCCGATTTTGATTACAAATTGCATTGTCTTAGGCAGATGCAGAACCCCATGAAAATATATTCCCAAACATAAATTATTCATTTCGATCACCCTGTATGACGTCACCTCCCAAATGTTCATACCCACAATTCCTCTTTTCCCTTTTCTTCTTGGGTTCGACAAGTGCGATAACGTTAATTATTTAGCTCCCGTAATTGTCGAATTTTTGTCAGATTAGCTACTAGTGTAGTCCTGAACCTTGTTAAATCTGTTAAAGTGTCATTTATTACTTCCCTGGGGCTGGAGTTTTGTCATTTTCGTTTGCGAATCTTATTTTAAGGGACTTTATAATACCTTGACTTGCGTCGGGTCGGGTTTGTCAACATACAAACCCGCAATATTTTCACACCTAGACTGACTATCGTAGAGCGTGGCACTGCCGCCACGTTCATATCGATATTCTTATTTCCCACTACATCTTATATGTGTTAGGTATATTTATATATATTTTTAACATGTATATATGTGATTACAATGTTTTTGAAATTGTAATTTGGAAATGGACCGACACGCCTTTGGTGTCGATTCAAGATGGCGTCCGGATTTTGTTTACATTTTAATAATTATCACGATCATGACTTCACACAATGGTGCGGCCACACAATGTAATAACTATCGGTTTCCTTACGCTTTCATTCAGCTATGTGTCATGAGGTCCGGCTTTGATAAAAGAGTTGTTGGAGTGATTGAATCTGCTTTATTGTTAATAAATTATATAGAACTTAGCTTATTTAATTTACTTGGTATCCCTACCTTGGTGCGTGCTCTCACTAGTCGGTTACCAGTCGTGCGTTGGGCTTCTCTTAACCTTCTAGGGCCCAGGGCCCTAGATACGGTTGTTTCCGGAATGCCGCAATTGTGCGAAGCCTGTGCTGTCGAGTTACCGCCGTGCCTCCGTTGCACGCGGTGCGTCGGCAGCCGCGGGCTTCTGACCGCTACGACGGGTGTTCTTTCCGCTGCCTGTAAGCGAAGGCTCACCCACCCGTTACTGGGGTCTTCGGGCCTAACAACATGTTGGTCTAACCATGCCTCCGGGGCATGGCGCCGGGCTCAGTTGTTAACGGGGGGTCGCTGTCTCGGTGCACGCATCGATGACGGCTGCCACCGTTACGGCGTCCACGGTCACCTCGAGTGGTAGTGTGTCGCGTGTGGGTCCGCCGCCCGTCGCTGCAGTCAGCAGCCATGGCTCCGACTTTCTTCGGGAATGGAGAGGCGTACCTGTTTCGCTGCCTCCCCTTCGGCCTTTCCTCACCGCCCACGTGTGTTTCCCCCCGGTTGGTGCAGGCCGTGGCAGCGTACCTCGGGCGCCGGGGGATCAATCTGTGGGTTTACCTGGATACAATGGCTGGTGGTACATCCCGTCCAGGGTCGATGCACTGCGCAACTCGAGTTCGTAGTGCGAACAGTGACGAGCCTGGGCTTTCTGGTCGATCACCAGAAGCCATTTCGTTCCGACACAGACCCCCACTTTCTGGGGCACAGCTAAACCTGGTCCACGGGTTAGCTGTCCCGTCCCCCGAGCGGTGGCGAACATGGTATCGTGTTCGATGGTGCTCCACGATCCCCGCATGCGACCCGCGTTCGCCTGGCTCGGTTGTTTGGGGCTGATGGCTAGTCTGGTAGACCTGGTCCCAGACTGTCGCCTTCACATTAAAAGGGCCCTTCCGTTGCACCTTCTGGCGCATTACCGACCAGTCGCACCCCAATTCCCCAGGTTATCCCATGACCGGCCGGCCCCGAAGAATGGCCTATCCCCACGGTTCGTCCAGATGATCTTCGACAGGTTTCTATTACCCTTCGATAGATCTCTTCGCGTCGCAACCGAATCACCAGCCTCCCGTGTTTTGCTCTCGGTACCCCCAGACCGATCATCGCCGTGGACGCTCTATCTCTATCAGTTGGGCGGGCATGTCAGCGTATCATTTCCTCCCCCCTTCCTCTTATACATCGCGTTCTTGCAAGATATCAGAGGAGGATGGCAACGTCTCATGGTCCCGGACCGTTTTGGCCTCGACACCGGTGGTTCGCCCAATTGTAGACCTGCTCGCGGGTCATCCAAGGCTGCAACCGCGGTCCCAGTGACCTCGTCCGGGACAAAATCGGTCGGACAATTTCGAATCTGAAGATAGAGCACCTGAGATTGACTGCCTGGCCCTTGTCCGGAGTCGTCCTCCAGAAGGAGGGCCTTTCGTCGATAGCTGCTAACCTGGCCGCTCGGGTTAGACGCCCAAGTACCTCAGAACTTACTCATGGACGCTGGGCTTCTACTACCACCGTGGGTGCCGAACAGATGGATCTCGTCCACTGTTTGCTCACTGTAGGCCAGGTGGCATACTTCTTGTCGAGCGATTTGATGCGGGACTTGGAGGCCGCCACCGTCCGAAACTACAAATCTGCTATCATTCGATCCACCGAGGGTTTGAATGGATGGAACCAGACTTAACGACGCTGCCGCCATCAAGCTTCTACTCGACGGGATGTTTAATACTAGCCCCCGGAGAAAGGATGTTACCCCCCATGGAACCTCAACAAGGTTGTTGGACTATCTACTCGGAGCCCCATTTGAGCCCATGGAGGACGCTACTTTTGCTATCCTGCGTTGAAGACCGTGTTCATCTTCATGGCTTCCGTGGACGCCGCCAGTGCGTATCTGCATGCGCTAGCCGTAGGCGATGCTATCCATTTCTCCACGCCGGTGCTACCTGTACGTTCATCCGGGTTTTCTCGCAAAGGAACGTGTAGCGCCTTTTCATCACAACAGCGTCCCCCGCTTTTCCTCCCGAAGATCATAAGGTTTCCTCTATTCGGAGACGATTCTGGTTTCGCTGTTTCGCTGGCCTTAAAAAATGGTATGTTCTAGACGCGCCCCATCAGGGGAACCACGAATCAGCGCTTCCTCACAACGGTTGCCCCTCACGGGCCGCGACGAAGCTACGCTTCTAGTGTGGTTATTAGGATTTCACAGACGCCGCAGCTTTCCCAATTTCCCCCGCGATTGTTCGCGTCATTCCACAGCGCTATCCGCGAGTCGTTTCGCCTTTCACAGCTCGGCGTCTCCCTTGCCGAAATCTGCGCAGCGGTTTCATAGCGCTCCTCAACTACTTTCACTAAACGTACCTTCTGACACGTCAACCCGAAAGAGCTAGATTGCCCGAGCCTGTCCTACCCGATCGGACTCTCAGGGACAATTATGGTAAGTGCCAAATTATCCTGCGTCGCCTAGGGTGGTCTCATAGATTTTTTGGCGCTTGGTATTTAGCGGTTTTGATTCGAATTGCTTGCCAATTCGAATTCATTTCGATTCACGCCATCCTGATGTGACTTTTGCATCCTGCACCGCCTCCTATACCACCTGTTCTAATCTGGCGATGTTTATAATGCAATTTTGTTACATCAACATCGATTGAAGGTAAGCAGATTCCCTCCTGTAGGAGTCATGTAAGAACCGTGGTGTTCTAATGACTCGTAAGGAATGTTTGCTTACCTTCTCCGATGTTGATTCCCGGCCCGTCCCGCCCCTGCAGGATTTTATCTTGTCGAGGTAAGACGAAAAGAGTGAAGAAGAATTGTGGGTATGACGTCACTTGAGGGGGTGTCGTCATACAGCGTGATCGAAATGAATATATTTATGGGGATATATTTTCATGGAGGTTCTGCATCTGCCTAAGACAAATGCAATTTGTTACATCCACATCGGAGAAGGTAAGCCAGCAATTCCTTACAAGGCTTAGAACCCCACTGTTCTTACATGATACATTGATTTGTACCCGAAACTGATTTATATAATGATATTTACTTCTCTGGCTCAAGCCGTTGGTTTTTATTTACAACTAACTCCATGAACCGTGCAGTGAAACCAGAATACACTAATGGGATCATCATCCATTATTTGGCCGCGAACTGGGATCAAAATGATGAAATTTTACTTCTCCAACGTCTACGTCATGTCTGGATCATACTAAAGCTATAGGAACTAAAACAACACTGCATCAGAAAACAACTGCAACCAAATCACTGGAGAGTCTGGGATTTATTTAACGTATTGTGTTTGATTGCAACGAGCAGTAGCAACTGGATAATACTGAATAAATTCTGCCTTCAAGAGAGACACTATCAGTGATTTGCTAAATCAGTAAACCGAAAAAATCATCAAAAATCAGATTTTTGCATGTATGTAACAAGTACAGGTAATCCTAACATACCTCCGCAAATGATAAGACGCAAGCAACCCCTATAAGACGAATCTGAGATTGTATTCAGTCTGTCCCTTCGGACACTTACTACAACACGTATTTGAATGGAGAGTCGTATCTTGGAACACTTGCCGTTTTCTTTTCTCTCTTTTCTCTGTCTGTCAATTCTACAGCTGAAAAGGTAATTTATGAGAATTCTACAGACTTTCCTCCACTTTGAAGCTATTCTGCAAATTTCAATCTTTTTCAAATCACTGATAGTGGCTTTAATCTGTGGTCCTATCAATTTCATCACACTTTGTGTGAGTTCATTTGCAAAGTTCCATCAGTCAATCATTGTTCAAACAAAGCGATTACTGTCCCTTACTATTCACGCTGTAAATCATTTTTCTATTACACTACTTAACCACTTCAACATGTTTAAACAGTCACACACTGGAAGGTATATGGAGGTGAACACTTAAGAGTAATTGTAACATTTGAGGGCCCTAATGGTTAGAACATGCACAGTCAATTTACTGGATAATAAGGACTCATGAACTCAAATTTCATGGTTCGAGTGTCTAGACCGTTTTTTACTTAAACTTCTTTAAAAAATTTTCTGAAAAAAAAAACAAAAACTCCATAGGTCTGTCTATACTTTTAGATACCTTACATAAAAATCCTACACTGCAAGGAAGACATCTAATGATTTTATTTTATTTGAAATGTATAAAATAGTAACATTTATGAGTCAAAGAACATCAAATAATATCAATAAACATTTGGCTCAGTAACACAAGCATAAATATGTGTGCATATACGAGTGAGGGTACCGTCAAAGAACCACGACTGACTTATAGTCCTCATACAGTCAAATTTAAAAATATCTGATACGAAAAGTGCCCAATGCTCCTCTGTAAAACCACGTACCGTACCTACTTCCAAAAGTCACCCATCATTTCGCACACGCGGGCACGTGACAAATAACCAGGGATGTCATGTTTTTAACATTCTTTCCTTCTACTAAAACACCTGTGAAGCTTTGCAGTTTTAACATGCATGTTCAAACTTATGCTTTAACATGATGTCATTATAATGAAAACTTTAAATAAACAATTAATTCATCCATTCATTGAATTGATGGATTTTAATGTCATCGAGAGCGGCGTGTTTTAAAAATGTCGGCTCTTATTGCGAACATCGTCCGGGTGCCGCTTTATGTCCGTTTTCCCCCAAATTCGGCAAATTGTTCTTGAGGTAATGGGCGTTTCGCTGTAGGTTTTATTTTTTTGAATTAGTGACTGGAGGCCGTTTTGGGTGACTTTTGTATCTTGTTGTCAAGTTTTTGGACAATCATCTGATGCCATGCTTGTCCGTCTTTCTACTGAGGCTATGGTTTTCAATGTGTTCACCCTATTAACCGGTTCTAGTGGGATTTTCGGCGAAATTAATGTGGTGATCGTGTTAACCAACTTACCATATCTACCAAGGGGCTTACCAGGGACTGAGGTCAAAACAGTGCGAGTTCATTGACTGAGTAGATTAGTGTAAACCAAATTTTCCCTGGATGAAGGTCGCCCGACTATTATATAGATGACACAAAAGATTTTGTTTTACTTGAGATCAGACTCGAGTTATGTTAATAACTCCGGGGTATTTTGCAACCAGTCTCAAATAAGTTTCAGCAAAATATAATTTTGCCTACTTTAGTAAAGCAAAACTTCAAAAATATTAAGTCCGTACCTTAGCAAATTTGGTATCGGCATATCGCCTTTGCAGAGCAGCCTTGTTTCCTCCATTTATGGCATGTATATGACTATGCATAGGTGTTTTGGTATATATGGGTGAACAGTTGGGGTTTGTTGGTTGTTGGTTTTCACGGCAAAGTTTAGAATTTAGGTTTATGTATATTGGTTTATATTTTTGGGAGGTCTTTGAGAAACCATTTGGGTGTAAACGCTGAGAATCCTTATCTGGTTGTCATTATTAAGTTCTTGTTGGCTGTTTCGATACAAGGACATTGCTGCGACAAGGTAATACCAGAGTCCCCCAGCGTGGCTGTTCCTCAAAACGATTTCACCACGACGTGATCGTTTTAATAAAGGCCCCTGAAACTTTTGAAAACCAGTTCTGGAATTAATAAGTGGCCTTGAAAGTTGAATGCACTTTAATTATATTAGGTTTTCTAGATATAAATATTCGATCTAATAAATATGATAACAAAAGTGAAACTGTTGAAAACCAGTTCTGGATTATAAGTGGTCCTTTGAAGTTGACGGTCACTTTAATATATTAGGTTTTCAGATAAATATTGCGAATCCTATAAATATGATAACAAAAGGTATTCACTTGCCGAATGCGGTGGGCATACTTGTTCGTATATTTTTTTAATAACCCTTACATACACTGGGATACTATATTCTATTGCAGTTGGGACGACAAACCCGCTTGCCTTACTTTTGACGGGTTTTAGATATTTTGTGTCGGACGGTTCTTCACTACATGATTGGCCTTACCTTCGACTTTTACCTTTTGAATATCCCGCTTCGTTGAAGAAAGCGTAAAATGTTTAAATAATTGTCGTTTAAGACAATAACATGCCACAGTTGGTCCTACCTTATTCCCTATTTTGTCGCGCGCCTCCTTGAGGGGAGGTGCTTCCCGGCCCGTTGTCCTTTATACAATTTTGACAGGAATATCCTAAAAATTGTTTCAACAAGATCGCGAAATTTTGTCAATATAATCCTCTAGTTTTTGAGAAGAGGATATTCCCTCAAGTGGCCTGAAACATACGAAATTAATAGAGAATTTAAAAAAACCCAGTAACACCTCGACAATTTGGCTCTGCTACCTAGTAATTCCATGACCCCTCTGATATCCTTATTATCGTGTGGGTCAACAATCGTCATGTATTGCGGTAAAAGAGATGCATATACGATTGTTTCTGCTTTGCGGCATTACAGATCATTGTAAGGAATGCCGTGGTAACCTGGATTGTGAATGTAAACTGTTTAGAGTACTTTGCCGATTACCTTCACACGTAGGTCAAAAGACCACTGACCCAAGTCCCCATATTGAGTATATCTAGAGTGCCTCTAATGACCCTATATGGCCTTGACCCCATTTTGTCATCTACATAATAAACACTGCGAAACTAAAATGCTATGACAAACTAAAAGAACCACTGTCCAGGACTCTTACTGACATGCGCCGATGACGTATGTGACCCCTGTGCCCTTTTGACCTCTCATGGCCCTATTGACCTTTGACCCCATTTGGTCAAATCTAATATTCCCTAAAAAAAATCAACTTTGTGGCTTGTGGGGTTGTCCGGCTATGTGGGTTTCACCTACCTTTACATACGTATTAGAATTTGGTGTGGTGATAGCTCTTTCCGACGTACGAGTTTTGTGATCACATTTTGGAGGGGGTCATTTTTTTTGGGGGGGTTCAAAGGCATCCGATGGGTCCGTTGTCGGTAACTTGGGCCGTTCTTTGACCGTATGGATATGAGTTTTGGGTATGGTGGTAAAGTTTCGCCGTACGAGTTTTATGTTCACCATTTTCGAGGGTCATTTTGGGGTCAAAGGTCATCGGGGTCGTGGCAAATGATGGGGGTGTTGAGATAAAATAAAATGTATAACACGTAAGAATGTACCACCTTTTAGGGAAAAAAGATAATATATTTTCTTTGGTTTCTGACATATTTTTTTCTCTTCTCCCGACTTTCGGATGTACCCGCAACAGCAATATTTTTATATTGTAACCCTTTAACTGGCTATAGGCCTAGCTGTGTCTTAAAGTGTTAACCAATTAACTCCATTGGTGCAAAGGTTAGGCCTACAAGATAATGACCCTGTTGTTGAATTTGCTGTTGCCTTTTTAGATTGCCCATCATTGCTATTAGTGGAAATGTTAGGTTATAATTATTTTAGTGCCTGGGTATTTCTGTACTTTTGTTCCCACTGACAGTCCAAACGGGTCTGGTCAGACGGCGGAACCCTGTCAAATTTTTTCGGGAAAGCTTTTATTTTTAAGAGCTCTATCTCATGGTTGCATTTCATATGTTTGTAAGAGGGCTCCGTTTTCAGTTAGGAAAGCCTTTAAAGTTGACTTTTCTTTGACTTTTCACTTTCACAATATTTTTTTTTTTTAATTTTGGGTTTTTGTCATTCTTTTTAAAAACCTCTGACAGTTCCTTAAATGGGTGCTGTCATACGGCGGAGCCCTGTCCTTTTTTTTCGGTACCGCTTTAATTTTAAAGAGCTCTAATCCTCATTATGCAGTTCATAACTATGTAGGTGGCTTCGTTTTTCATTCAAGTTACTAACCTTTAAAGTTGACTTTTACTTCAACCTTTTTCATGTCCTCTTTTAAAAATCCAAATGACTAAGTTCCTACTGACAGATCCTTAAATTTGGAAGCTTTCCATTGATCTTTAAGACCATATCCAGTGGCTGTATCCCTCTTGAGGAGGTACTACACTGAAATGCTCGCTATTTTTTTTAAAATCTCCCTGTTCCAACATCTCAATGTTGGCAGCCTCGCAAAGGTCATCCAGGGTGTCGTTATGGTAACATGGCTGTAACTTGAACGTGGATTATGATTTTTGGTATGGTGGTGGGTGTCGCCATACGAGTTTTGTGTTCATGTTTTCGAGCAATTCATTTTGGGGTCAAAGTTCATCCTGAGGGGTCGTTAAATCGGGTAACTTGGCCCGTGCTTTGACGATGGATATGAGTTTTGGATATGGTGGTATAGTTTTTGCCGTACCACTTTTGTGGTCACATTTTCGAGGGTTATTTGGGTCCGAAGTCATGTAGGGGTCATTATTAGTGGGTAACTTGGCTTGTTTTCATACCATGCTTTGACGTATGGATATTAAACACCCAGGGTGCTAATTAAGGTCGAATACAGTACCGTAGGTTTCTGTTCTGAAAACATTCCAGTACCGTATACTCATCTAACGGGTATACTCAGCTAGCGAAGACCCACGCGCCGCGCGGGCTCCAACACTTAGATACAATTTCAAGCATAAGTTACAGTGACCACCAAACAGGCCTCAAATGAACTTGAAGGACTCATATAGTTAGTCCAGTTTGACCTCTAATGACCTAAATGACCTTTGCCCCACTTCAAACCTTGCACCTCCAGATATTTATACCGGTGGTCTGTCTGTCCTGTGTCTGTCTGACTGCATTATGTTCTCTGAGACCGGATATTGCCCCTTGCTGCAACTTGGTGGGTGGGTGCCCCTTGACCTTACCAAAACCGAGTCTGTATTGTTGTGGATCAAGGTCATCAGGGGTCCATTTAAAGTCAAAGGAGCCCAATGGGGTACCGTTGGTGTATCCAGACAGAACTTGGTGGGCGGGGTCGATTGTTGTTGATGATGACAATTTAAAGGTCATGGCAAGGTCATCAGGGTCATTCAAGTTCAAAAGGAACCGCAAACCGAGATCATTCAAGCCAGGTGATCGCAAACACAGGTGGATACCCAAATCCGAGGATCGCCTAGTAAATACTTAAAGAAACCACCGGTCCATAACTTTATGTATGTACAAATGACCTCTTAGCCCAATGCCCTTTGACCGCCATGACCCTACTTTGACCTTTGACCCCAAATTCTAAACATTCTTCCAATTTAAGTTGTATAGCACCAAACTTGCTCAAGATAACACACTGGCAGACCCGTGGCTATAGTCAATTGGCCTGTAATGACCCTACATGACCTTTGACCCCACAACTTCAATATCCCAACATCCCATTGATGGATTACTGCATCATTGATGCACTCGTTTATCAATCGCCAATTATAATAAGTCATTTTCATGATTGTATCTTTATGTACAGAACTGGGGAAATATCACTACGTACTAGGATAACCGGAATTCATCATTCCTAACACCACCAAACTACCACGTCTCCTGACTATCCTGGATTGAAAAATACGTCGATATATTGGTTACAGGAACAACATTCATCAAATACAGGAGTAAGCTACTAATATTTCTTTTCCAAATGCCACAGTAAAATTCCTTAAAAAGATGCGTAAAAATCAATGATTGAAATCAAGCAAAAAGAAAAAGAATAAATTTAATATGGATCTCTGTAAGCATCTTGCATTCACAAAGTATAAATGATTTTAAATGCCTACGACTACTTATATCGCAAACCATAAGGCCCATAACTTAGTTTAGGCCAACCGTTCCTAGAAAGTAGCATCCTGTTTGCCGAAATTACTAACACGTTTCGGTGTCGGCCAATTAAATGATCAATTTCTGTAACGTCTTTTTAAAAAAAATAGACCCACAAGGCGTTGTTAAGTATCGAGCAACGCGTTCAAAAAACTCACATGCTTTGCAAGCCTTCACAATGCTTAGCGAGCTTCACAACACTTGCGAGCGTACAACTCCTTCCGTAAGGTTCACTACCATAACGTAATTGCCGCACCGCGTTGGTGAGAAAGTCTCACGTGTTTGCCGACATTTCAGCCAAGCATTGCGGTTTTTGACCAATCAAATCATGAATCAACGCATTGTGAGAAAGTTGCAATGCGTTTGCACATTTCGGCAAAGCATTGCGGTGTTGGCAATCGAAATCATGAATCATCGCGTTTGAAGAAAGTACATATATAGTCCCACACGCATGACAAATGCATCAATGGAGTGATTGTGTATGGACGTGGAATCCCTATTAATAAATTGTGACAGAGAGTGGACTTACAATGTTCAAGGAAACATTGTATTTATCTATTCATGGAAGCAACCATGCATGACTTCCTACTACTCATTTTCAGACAAGTTCATGAAGATTGGTTTCAATTAAACCACAACTGATACTGGGATGTAAAACAACCCCCCCCAAAAAAAACCACCCTAGGCGACGAAATAACCAGAGCTCAATTGAATTCATAAGACCCAGTTATGGTTGAACTGGAATGATCTTGAGACGCAATGCATGAGACACCTAAGACAAGATATTGGTTGGCAGACCAGTTTTTTGACAATAGATTCCAAGATGGACATAAAATATGCTTTTGCAAAATAGAAAATGTAGTGTAGTACAAAGTATTTATGTCAACATGAACCCTGGGGTCTCCTTCTTCACATGGTGTCAAATTACATTCCGGTCATAATTTTTTTTTTTTAATTACATAATACCTCTTTAATCCAATTATATTTTAACCATTTTTCCAGAAAATCATATAAAATGCCCCTTTAATTGGGAATGGCCCTTTAATTTATAAATTAAAACTTTTTTAATGTATCATTTATGAACATGATCAATGCCTTTTTAATAATTAGTAATTGAGGAATTCCCCTTTCATTGGTAAATGAAGGAATCACACTTTTAATTTTAAATAAAATTACATTGCCCTTTCACGTAATATGGAATGGCCCCTTTGGCAATGGAGGAATAGCCTTGTGATAATTAGTTAAAACAAAAAAAAAAAAAAATGGAGGAATGTCACTTTCATGGTAAATGAAGGAATTTTCAAACTTTTAATTTAATAAAAATTGCATTGCCCTTTCCAAGTGTAAAGATGGACTGGCCCCTTGGCAAATGGAGGACTAGCCCTTTAATTGGTAACCGAGAAGAAAATGGGCCTGAAATGGCCTTTAATTGGTAAATGGAGAAATTGGTTAAATTGATAATGGGAATGCCCTTTACAAAAGGTAAAATAATGGAGGAATGGCCTTTTAATAGATACAAGGCAGGTCACCCGGCTTTTGCAACCACCAAGAACTCTAAAAACCGTAACTCATCAACACGAGAATCTAAAAAACAATCATCATTGGTGAACCCATCCATAACCTCCCAAAACAAAAAAAAAACCCCTCTAAAACATAACTCATCACTTGAATGCCACAACTCACCATAAAAACCTAAACATTCTGACAGGTGCTGAACTCCATCCATATACTCACAACAAGTTGACTTTAACAACATAAAATCATCAATAACGCCATTCATTACCTCAATAACAAATACGGGCTCCATTTAAAATCGCCAAAACATCAAAAAAAAACTCGTAAAACATAACCATCGATGAACTCCAAAACTCACCAAAAATAACTCTAAGAACTCTGAAACATAACTTGTTGATGAACTCCATTCCTAACTCACCAAATAACTCTAACATAAACTTCATCAATTAACTCAATCCATAACTCGCCAAAAACAGCAAAACACCTAAACACAACTCATTCAATGAAACTCCATAATTTTTGAAAATTGCATAATTCCCCTTTAATTCAATTTGCGAGGGTTTTCCTCAAATGATGCATAAGTACATTCCATAAAAAATCATTTTTCCAAAAAAATGTATTATTCACAACAAAATAACTATAAAAACAACTTCATTGAGAACGCACCATATTCACCCAACATAACAATAAAACTCTAAAACATAAACTCTTCAAAACTCAAAATTAACCTGCATATTTATTGCCCCTTTATTTTAAGCTTAACCCTTGAGGGAGCTCCTCCTCAAATGATGCGAATAAAAACCAGGGCTGCGATAACCATTCCCAATCATGTTTTTTTTCAAGAAAATATTGGAAATCACAATGCTTTGCGATGGCTGATATTTGGAATGAAGTTCTTGGATTACCTTTAATGCCCTGTTATTCCATTTTAAACTTAAACCCTTGAGGGTGCCCTTCTTCAAATGATGGGAAAAATACATCACAGACTACACCTTGGGTAAATACTTTCCGCACCGACGGCACACACACATGTACAGTATGTCATATTATGTACCTACAAGTGGTTTCTGGTCTGGCGTTGAGAAATTGTTAATCACGGCGGGAAAAAACCAGCAAGAAGGAAGCTCATTCAGGGAATACTGCCGACTCCGTGATGAAAATTTAGTGACGCCAAAGAAAAGAGAAAAAAAATAAGGAAATAATCAACGAAAAATGGTGATATAAACAAGGAAAAACATAGTAAAATAATCAAGGGAAACAAGAGTAAAATAAACCATTAATTGAAAATAAAAGTAGGGAAAAATGAGTTTGAGTAGTACCGGGTGTTATTTCTTAGAAGAAATATGAGACGAAAAATAGCTACGTCTCGGGAATTAAAAATCACCACAAAAATCTAGCGCAAGAAGCGGACCCTCATCACTGTAGCAAAAGTCTATCAAATGTCATCAGCGCACGGGTTATCAACTTTAGTCGGCGGTTGAACTGTGTACAATGCACATAGACAATTTCGATCGATGGGTAGCGCCACCATTTTCGATTAAGCTACCTAATTATTATGCATAAACGTCACACATGACGTCAACCGGGGGGATGACGTAGAGTAAATAGCGCCACGAACGACTGGCGAACTATAAGCTACAGATTTCATGCAGTATTCAGGTGCAGTACGGGCATCCATTCTCTGATCGAGTGATTCCTATCCCGATTATTTAGGATCCCTGCTTTATTATCAGCTCCAGTATCAAACGGTCGATCTGTGTATATTTTAGAAAATGGTTTCGTTGAAAATAAATTTTTAAATGCGAAAAGAATTTAACAATAGTGTTTTTGTACGATACATACATATTTTGATTGATGAATCTTGTACATTTTATTAAAATTTAATAAGATTAAAATAAACTTATTCCCCAAGTGGCTGAATCTAGCAATATATGACATCAACTGCAGCGCACACCAGTAAATAATGCCAATTGAAATACACGGCAAAATATACCTGTTTGAAAGCGAGGAGATTTCGAACTCAACGGGCCAAAATTTGGCATACAAGTTATAATCAATGGAATTGCAATGATGAAATTTAACATATGTTTCAATGTATGGGGGGTCTTCCGATCGTTTTTCGATACGGAACCCTAAATAGCGACTGCCATTTTTCACCCGTTCTCGAGCCTGCAACTCATTTACGCAATCTTCATACACCGAGGACCTACTTCTCGGTGAAAATCAAAATTTAAATTTAAATTTAATCGTATCCAATGTGTTTTTAAAGGAAACGGTTTTTGTACCTTTTATGTCCGAAACATAACATGGCACTACAATTCTTCACAAACTCGCACACGGCCGTAAAACATCTCAAAATTAGCTGTGCTTTTTACCGGAAGTTAAACCATTACATGAAATGGCGTGGTGATGTAGTTTTGTGTGTGCGCCCTTCGAACACAACCAAATTTTAACGATTTTCTACAAAAAACTATAGCTTAATTAATGATTTATTGTGCACATTTTGTGTGAAATTTCAGAGATGTTTGTTGTACTACTGTCCGTTCGCAAATATGCATTTTTTAAAAGGCCGTACCTATACCGCTTTTTCCGAACAAAGCGCTAACGATCCGAGGCGGAATATGCAAGCGCCATGAGCCGAATAAAAGGCCCAAAGTGTTATTATCGCCGGATAGAAATATGGAACATAGAAGCCACCGGAAAAAGAAAGTGGAAGGTTGCAATGTTATACCTAGATCGGAAAATTAAAAAAATGAAAGGTAGAATACCGCCAATTCTAAAATGATAATTGATTGGTTTAAATTAAATATAAAAATAAATGTCCACCATGTTAGAAATAGTACATTTACACTTATTTTCAAGCTTAACTTTTTGCTTTTTTTGCTACGCAGCACGACATTGAACATAAAACCATAGAAATGTCACACTCTAAGAGAAAAAAGTTTGAACTAGAATAGAACCTTATTTTGTTCTCATAATTGAACCCTTCTTTCAAAGAGATTCTATAAGAAGCGAATTACAGTTCTGCAGCTCTAAGAACACTTTGGAACTTTTGATGAGGTTCATAAGAATAAAATATTCGAAGACGAACTTTTCTATTTAGAGTATAATCAATAAAATGATGAACAACCCATCTCAGCCTGCAAACCGTAAATGCGATATAGGCGGGGGGGGGGAGGATGCGAAGGCGGACTCTATAATGAAATGCGGTTAGTCTATGACATGACTCTCAACTTAGATAAGCAGCAGTGAGAAAGGTAAAACTGTGGGAGGGGGGGGGGGCAGTTTAATTTCTATGGTGGCTTCCCATCAGCCGTTGGTGAACATTTTGGTTTAGGTTAAGTGCTATAAAACGAAAGCTACAAACATTGAATTTCTTCCCAAAGTGCTTAAATGACTAGATTGTTTTTCTTACTATAATAAATTACGCAAATCAGTGATAATAAATGGAAAGAAAAGGGGTCTTTGGGTGAGAGATAAAGTGGAATAAAATGTCCCTTGTGGTTATGCAAATAATGTGTTTGAAAAATTACGGTATCTTTTGGGTGGTGCCACTCGATATGGAAAGAGCGGGGGGGGGGGGGGGTAAACAGTAATGATACCCGGTTTCTGCCCCCCCCCACGGTTGGGAATCATGTCTGACGATTAGGCCAACATTAACAAGTTTAAAATCAGGTGTGGAGCTCCTGTATAGGCATTTGAATAGCTCAACACGATCAAACTAATGTTGACCCAATTTCCAAACTCTTTTGTGTATAAGCCGAGCCTGCCACGGGGCCTAGGAGCCCTAGCCCGGCCGGGCAAGCCTAAGTTTCACATTGTACGCACCACAAGGCTAGGCCATACGAGTTTATTTTATCTTTATTTATGATCCTGGGGTATTTTTTTAATGTATTTGTTATATTTCAGCAAAATAATTATATTTTTATTATTGGCGAATGCAATGATTTCGTTCTCCAATCTTCCGTGCGTACACGCATAGTGTGTTCAAAGGGCGCCCACCAGTAAATAACTGCCCCTTTGAAATACCTCAATATACCTTTTTTGAAAGCGAGATTTCAAACTCAAGCGGCAACATTTGGCATACAAGTTATATACAAGGGATTGCCAAAATTGATGAAACTGTAACATATGTTTCAATGTACGGGGGGTCTTCCGATTCGTTTTTTTCCGATACGCGACCCTAAATAGCACCTGGGTGCCATTTTCCACCCGTTCTCGAGCCTGCAACTCATTGACCCATCTTCATACACCGATGGCCTACTCTCCGTGAAAATCAAAATTTTGAATTTAATCGTATCCAATGTTTTTTTAAAGACACGTGTACCTGTTTATTTGAACATAACATGTGCACTACAGATCTTCACAAACTCTCACAGCACCGTAACAAACATCTCAAAATTACTGTGTTTTTACCGGAAGTAAAACCGTTACCATGACATGGCGTGGTGATTTAGTGTTGTGTGCGCCCTGGGCATAGCAAAATGGGTGATTGTGCTGTCTTACACACAGGTCGTCTTCCATCACTCTCTTGTGGAAAATAACGGGACGGCTTGAAACAATATTTTCAAGTCAAATCAGCGAACAGTCAGAACTTGATAGTATTGTGTAAGTAATCTTAGCTCTCCCGTTGTATTTTGCTTGGTATGTGGTAACTTAAGGGTCGAGTTGGGCCATCTATAACATTCTGATGCTTCCATATCACTTAAAAATTGTTAAAAATGCGTCACCAAATAGCGTCCAATTCAACTTCGATTTTTCAAAAAGCTTCAGCTTTCTGAGGGGGTGGATCCCACCCCCCCCCCCTCAGACCCCCCCCCCTGGTTGCCCTAACACTGCCCGCGATGGCTGCAAAACAGCCGTATAAGTCGCGGAATCTTTGACTTCCTTCAGGAAAAAATTATTTTTTCCCGCCGTGTTGTTATACTGTTATATTTGGTTCAATAATGTTAATTACTTATTTTTGACAAGGTGGTTAACACCACATACATGTAGACAACACCTAACAAACATGACAGCCAGAGAGACGGGCACATAACAGCATACAGACATAGACACACAGACACACACACACCTGCACGCACCGCACCACCACACACCAAACACACACACGCAAACACACACACACCAACGCAAACACACACACACCATGAAAGGTTAGTTGATCAAGGAAATGTCAGACGGTTATTTAAATTGAGAAAGAAATTGATTTTTACTGGGGTAGATTATTACCGGTATACTATCTGACTGACCATAATATTAATTGACAGTCATTGTCAAATTCGATTGGGTGCATGCACTGGGCTTTATCATGGGAAAAAACAACAATTTCCATTCTGAGTAAATATAAACCATTTTCCAAATTACTCATGTTGCATAAATGTTACATTATAGTCCATTGTAAAACTATGTACTAGCATATTGCAAAAGGCTCATGTGACCAGAAAAAGTGTTGATCTTGAAATACCAACAGACATGGTGTCCTTGCAAGGTAGTGACCCTAAATTATGTAACAACCAATTGCAAGCACACTGATTGACACACTAAGGTAGAACATACATCAAGGCTACATAGCAGCTACAAGTGATAAGGAGAAGCTTGCCAGAGGCTTACTGTGATTGACTTTTGCTCTTCCCAGCTGGCTTTCATTCATGGCCATGTACAATGCACACATCCATAGGAGCTGTATGAGACGTCACGAACCAAGTTCACCAATTTTTTTGTTTAGACCCTAAACGTGGCTTTCACAACCTTATTGATTGCCAAACCAAAATGCTGAAGAATTTCCCAAGTCATCCAAACACACATGCGAAACTTTCAAGACAATACGATATAAGATAAAACACGCAGTTTAACCAAAACCATTGGCTTCAAAAACCCCAGTTACTATATACAACGAATATTGTGGGTCTAAAAACCTGTTTTAAGGGGCCGACCGCCCGATTTTCAGGTTTGCAGCAGAAATTTTTTTTTTTTTAGTTGTTTCGTAAAATCAGCCTATGTTTTAGCCCAAATTATTCAAGGTGGGGCAAATTTTTGTTAGAAAATTTGTTAAAAAAATGTTCATTTTTTCTCTGCATTTTTTTGAAGAAACTCATCAACCAGTACATCAATCTAATAAATTTCCCCCAAGTCCTTATTTCTCTCACTCACTTTATTCTTCCTTATGTAATATTTTATATCATCCCCTAACTTGTGTCCTTATTGTAATAGTTGAGTATATTTTACTTTTATGGATTACAGGGCCAACAATATCTATAAGCCCATAGGTTGTCCATTATGGTCCTAGGCATCTTCATATCCCTCACTTGGTTCTGTTAGCATAGTTTGCAATTGATACTTTATGTATTATTATATTTTAATGAAACTGTATTATTCATTTCTGTCAAGAACGATATGTAAGCGAATAATAAAATTGAATTGAAAAAATGAATTGAAACAAAAAAAATGAAGTTTCAGATTTTGGGACTATTTAAGGCCAATTTTGAGCGCAGAAAAGAAAAAAAAATTAAAAAAGAAAAATTCGCCGACCGACCGCTCGCGAACGGTCCGCCTCGCCCGTAATAAAACAGTGTTTTCTTTTTCGTTGCCTTCTAAACAACAACCACATCCAATTTATCTGTTGTTATATTGTATTTATGTTAGAACTTTTGAGGTACTTTTCTTAAAAGAAGTTTTAGTACATGGGGAAATGTAATGGATGTTTTGGTTAGTTTTTTGCATATACAATTTTGACACCAAATGTTTTTCCAATCAGATTTCATGGAGAATCTGAAAATCAGGGTGTCATTTTGTAAAATGTGTTCTTGGGGTTTTACAAGGTGCAAAATTTGTACAGGGGTAAACAATAAAAGGTTTTACACTGGTTTTAAAATTTATACCCGTCTGTTCGGCTGCTCCATACGGTTTCTAAAAAGGTACAGTTGCTATTATTTACGACATTGTTTTAGTACAATGGCTCAAGAAAGTCAAGGTCATTATTTGAAAATTGGTCCGATTTTGTTGAAACTGGTTTTAAATCGTCATTGGGTTATATAAATAAGGAAAATGTATATAGATTATGTGTTTCACCTTTCAAAGTTAAGACTTTTAGAGATATGAATAGTGGTCTCCATAGACCCTGTGGACCACGGCATATTTGCCCTCTTAAATTATTATTCCAAACGTCATGACATGCCGACCTTTATATTTTCGGATTCTGTCAGTAAGACGACAATTTGGCACCATTTTTAGAACAAACCGATGCATCTGAAATTTTACCCCCCGTGACCTTGAACTGTTTTGTCTTTGTAACTCTTGTCTATAACACTCAGGTAGGCAAATATACCTTTCTGTAATCCTTGAAAGGTACTGAACATGATGGTATACTTTTATGTAAACACATGTTACCCCCTTTTATATTTGGCCCCTGTATAACAACCAGTGTAAAACTTGCCCCCTAGAATTCAGCCAAGAAAACACATTTTTTAAAAAATGACACCATGATTTTTGGAATCATCATACAAATTTTGATTTAGAAAAAACCCAACCTTGGTTGCAAGGTATATGAATTTTCACAAAATTACAGTTCAACCATGGATAGTTACCTTGGTATTCATAAAATTACCAATGTAATGGTTATAATAATTTAAGTGATAGCCAGAACCATCGCCAGTTCTCCATTCGGGGCTAACTTACTCTTTTGGCACTCTGGTTGATATCAAACAAATTCAACAAGAAAATGAAAAAAATGCCTGTCATGCAGAATCAGAGATGAGTACACCCTACTAATGTACAAAGCTAGAATTTAGGTTGGTTCTGACAAAGAGGGAACAGATTTGAAATCCTATGGGCTATCAAACCGTCGCAGCACAGAGAAAAGCACATTGTCAGTGTTTACTAAATTGATTAGAAAGAAAGATGATGCAAGGTCCACTTGTATCAGGACAGAGAAAAGCATCCCACCAGTACCGTGACAGTGAAAAGCACCAAATCCCTAAAAAAACGGCAACAATCAACACACAACAACAATGGAAAGAGAGGCACCATGATCCAAACGGGTTGGTACATTTGGGACCCCAATTTATCTGCTCCCAGTTGAATTCAGCAGCTTGAGGGAATAAAGTCAGCTTATTCCCTGCACTTTTTATGCCGTCAAGGTGATGAATTAAATGGGAGCAGGACAACAGTGGGGTCACAACAATGTTACCCAATCCATCAAAACACAAGTGACCTACCATAGACACAAATTCCAGAGGAGACCCAACAACAACTACAAATAATAATGACAAGTAAACTTGCACCACCCCATGGCAAGATGGCAGTCTTGAACATGACCGCGGATGACTTTGGTCCATGACCTTTGAACTAATCCACTCATGAAGGAACCCCTATTGCACCATAACTGTGCAAAAATGGTTTGCTGCAAAAAGTCACACCCATAAAATATGATCCATACGTTAACTCACGAAAACATGCGATAACAATCAGGTCTTGCATAAGGAACTCCTAGATTTGGAATATCTATTTCAAAATTTAGGGCGTGTGCATCCCCCCCAACTACTAAAACGGAAATTCGTTCATAGGAAAAGCTATCGCCAGCATTTTGCATTTAAAAATAAGTTCAGAATAGACTAAACAATAGTTCTGATTTGTTGGTTTCTGAAACTCGCACATCTGATTTACCCTTGTCATATTTCAAAACCTCTCTGAATGGTGCATTACAAGGAAAAATTATGTTAAATTCACTTCAATAAAATAATCAGTATGTGTAAAATTTAAAAGAATCAAATCAAAGGCAAAAAACTATTTCTACTTCAGATGATTTTGCATAAAATTGTGTTAAACTGCCAAAAAATCATTTGGGATAATTAATGAATACAAGGGTGCACACTGGTACAATACAAGTCCTATCATTCCTGTACAAAATGGAAGAGATGAAAACATTTTCTCATCAATGAACATCTCGATCCTTAAAGGGACATGAGAAGATTTCAAGGAAGAAGCACCCCCAACTTTTTCTCGAACCCTGGTTGTTAAAACATATGGAATGATTACCTATGTATTAGATCACACCGGAAGTGAATAAGCCGAATACTTTATGTAATAAGATGGTGCATAGTAGTTTCTGTCGTGCACGACAGAAAAGTCAAAGCATGCTTTCTATGGGAACGATTACGTAGCAGGCAAGTCAAAACAAGGTTTACGGTTTTCTTTTGCACCGAGAATTGTCAATAAACATTCGAAAGGGTTTCTCGGTAGGTGGTCTACAAACCAATCCAGTGAATTTGAGAGAAATTGATCCTAAAAAAAATATCCTCCTGTAACTTTAAAGCTAACACACCCCACCCCCCCCCCCCCCCCCCCCCTTTGCTTGAGCTATCTTATCTCCTACCGATCAGTCATGAAATTAGGTAGTTATTCCCAAAATTTTTGAGCTACTGGAACATGAAGACTAGAAGCCACCGTGGACCCTTGAGGTCAGGGCACTTTTTCAGTCAGGTGGTCCAGTAAGAATACGGTTAAAATTGATATGTCAGAACAAAATAAAAGTATCAATGACAACCTTTTTGTGATATTCTACAGAGTTATACTTTAATATTGATAGCACCATGTCTCCAAACCACCATTTCTCTCAGTTTTTATGGTTAACCTAGAAACGGCTCACAAAAAAAAAAAAAAAAAAACATTTGCAGCTGGGGCTGGATTTCCTGTTCTCATGTTATTTACTGTGTTCAATCTACTAAGACCTGTTTCTTTAAACTTTTTATGTTTTATTTAGTTGGGCCCCAATAAAAATGTTTGGTATGGTTACTTGAATTGATTCTTCTTAAGCACCTTTTATGGAAAAGCCAAATTTACGTAACATATCTGCCATTCAGACTTTAGGATAGCACTGATAAGTGCACTTAGAGATATTTAAGATTCACATGTAAATGATTTTGTTCTGCACTTATGGATGATTTGAAAAAAATAATTAAATACCCGTAGATCCCTAATACACGCCCGGGGGTCGTGCATTTTTCAAAAGGGGGGCGTTTATTCGAGGATCATTGGTTCCATTATAATTTACATTAAAAAACATCGGCAGCCCAATCATGCAGAAGCTGCCACTTTTAAACAATTTACCTTCAGTACTCAGAAATCCGTATTGAGGTCCCGTATTTGTTTGTGAGTTTCAAACTTTTTCGCAAATATGACGCCCCCGACCACTGTGCAAAATAAGGTTAGATTCGCAGGAGGATTCGTTGTACCTTTACCTGTCGCCCACGTGATGTTAGTCTCGACTGTGTCGGTCAACTCCAGCGATCATGGCAGTGGCAAAATAGCTATCCACACTAAGGACCCGCACATTACCAATCCATCTTCAGCATTGAGCTGTATATATTCTCTTTAAACATTTTTTTCTTGCCGATTTCTTTCCTTTACTACAACTAATCATCTTAAAGATCACTTTCATAGTTGCCAATGGTACATAGCGACCATGTGATCGCAACAGAGGGAATACTGCCGCAGAAACGCTGGGAACTACCATTTGATTGGTGGTACGACTGAATTACGTATTTGTTTACCAAGAGCTTCCCAATTCAAAACAGCTATTACGAAGTAATTACCGACCAAGTCACAGGATATCGGGTCAATTTAGTTATGTCATTGGTCAAATAGTAGAATATAGTATTACTGAGCTGTGTATCAATTCAAGGTTATAATATTTATATTTGCTCTCTTAAATCCATATTTTTAGGGGGAAAGCGGCGGCAATTTCGTACTTCTGTATTTTGGACAACTTCAAAACATTTATAAAATATTAGAATATCCCTACTAGTACAAGTTGGCAGCTCAGCCTATATGGCAAAGTACCGGTGCTCTTCAGAAAACAGGATATCAAAAAACATGCTTGCCTTCTAAGATATGGCGCGCCACCAGACGAAAGTCGCTGTGTATTTCCCGCTATATAATGGCTATAATGTATTCCTTTGACACAAAATATTGGCATTAAAAAGATTGCAGTTTTGCAAATTACACTACAAAAGGGTATCTGTGCTGTAATTTAGGTTGTACTTGTACTTGTTTGGTTGTGGACAAATTGGTGAGATTCAGGCCGACCTTCGGCAATCAAAAAGTGGGGGCGGTATGTGAGGGTTTGTATTTTCATGTAAAAAGTAGTGGGGTGTTGATTAGAGGGGGGGTTTTATTAGAGGAATATACGGTACTTCCAGAAATACATTAAATACAAATAAAACTTGACAAACTGTGCCTTTTTTTCATTTCCATGGTATGGTGTATTGAAGGTTGACTCCGAGATTTCGAAATATATTTGGTGTCTTAAGAAAAAATAGCTCTAGAACTAAAGATAGTCGCCTAAAATGCTTAATTCCAAAGTTAGAGATTGAATTGGGTTTTTCGTTTTCATGCATAAACATTTATGACGTCCATACAGGCCCATAGGACACCGTCTATCCAAAAAAATAATAAGTTGTGGATTTTCTAATGACAAGGACTTGATTTGAGCTGAGTTCACACAGTGATTAGCATAGGACAAGCAATGTGTATATGCAAAAAAATCATGTTAGTTGAAACTTGAGTGCGCCCTCATGGGAAAATCTCCCGTCACCCTTTAATTTGGTTAAAGATTACACTTTTTCAAATAAAAAATGAAGAATAAGATTATTATGATTTGTAAATAATGTTCTTGGTTGTGGGACTCGGTGCACACAACAAACATTAAGTTGGGATGACAGAGCACATTTAATCTCTTTTGCTTTTGTATACCTATAGGCTATTGATAACGAACCATGGAACTAGAAAAAACACAAAATAGCAAAGCAGTGGCGACGAAAGTAAGACAAGCTTCTTTGACAAAGTCTGTCACTTTAACATCCAAAGGTGATGGTCAGAGCCCGTGAAGGTCTACAAATACTTCAATATTAGACAATAGGATGATGACAATATCATTTCATTTTGTAACCCCTCACTTGGTATTGGTATACAATATGGCAATATTGTTTTTCCAAAATGATTTCTTAACAATTTTGAAATGTGCTTGCCGTTTAGATGCCTTTCGACGAAATTTGAATAAAAAACGAAATACTGCTCAAATTGATCTTATTGTCCAATCAATAGGCGTATAACGGCCGTCGGCTATTTTGCCGTCCGTGACCCAATCAGAGCGCCCGTTTCATCGCGAGCAGGGCTCGGTGACAGGCCAAAATCGGCGATTTCCCGCAGCGTCCCACGTAACCG
>JAMKCH010034165.1:0-21527 GCA_023653785.1 Ophioderma brevispina
TTACAATCCACCCACACAAACCAGAGACATCAATGAATATTAAAGACTATCTGTTTATCATATTCCAATAGGATTTGCACAGTTAGTGATTATCAGTACATCAGATAGATTCGTGGCTCAATCGTGTGCATTGATTAAATGATAACCTAGGAATGTGAAGGTAATATGCTGCTAAATTAATACAGCGCTGTATCTGAACAAATATCTTGCATAATATCTAATAATAATAAGTTTAAGTTTACAATACTTATTCGAAAGGGGTTTCTCGGGGGTAAAACATGCTAATTTGAACAGATTATAAGAAAGCAGTGGATGTTTATGAAATTTTAGATTCAAGTCAATTGTTAAAGTAGCGATATAAAAATGCCAGGTGTGATCCTCGAAGCTTAGTTCATTGAAAATGAATGGCATATTCTTCCAATTGTGTTATACATGTAATTATAAAACCTTCACAGAGATGAGAAATGTCAAAAAATTGTATCTGTTTGTCTTCATTATACATTTGGTCTGGTAAAAAGTTGCGCGACAAACAGGTTTAACTGCTGAGGCACGTACTGTCTGTCAGTAAGTCCATTTTAATTCCTTTTCTTGTAAAAAGACATTTTGACCATGTATATTCAACAAAATAATTTGCCACAAAAAAAGTTTACAAAATAAATTTATAGTTTAGAAGAATGCTATTATAACCATAACGCTCAAAAACTGCACGGTAGATTAACAAAATAGAGACACAAAAAAAAATAGTTTTGATTTGTGCTATCATAATTGTTAAGAATACATCTGTAGGCTTAATCATTGCGTGTTTTATTATATCTAATGCCTAGAAGCCCTGTATATACTATTAAACTCTATCGTTATTAGCACGTCATCTTATTTGAAATCACTACATATCACAGGAAATATGGACGACTTGAAATCTCTCGTTGCACCTTTAATTTGAGAAAATTGAAAAATAAAACATTTGATCTTATCCCAAAAAGTGAGGAGGGAGGGAGGGCGAGGAGAATCTAATATTTTTTGTGTGTGGCTTAAACTATTGGTGCAGTGGTCTCTAGGGCATTACAATATGCATTGCTTCTACCATCAGAACCACAATCTTCTTTCACAGGAAACCTTGTCACAAGTGAATGTGAACGTCAATCTTTGGTATCCAGTACACAACTCTGTGCACTAAAATCAGAACATGCACCTTACGTGACCACATCTATACAGATTTCCACTATCTCCAAATACCAATGGAATATTCCTTTTCAAAGCAACAAAAGCTTATTTTAACAATCTTATAATGCAGTTTCATTTTCAGATAGAAATGCACGTATCACAAACAATCCAATAACAGCAAAAACAATTATCGTTATATAAACGTGACAGTTTTGGTCTGGTCATTTCTGCATTGTATATTGTTTTCTACTGAATGACTTGAACCTTCGTCTTATCAGTTGTTTCACATTGAGACCAAACACTCAGAACTCTGTGGGAGAACTTCCGTTTGTTGCGGTTGTTATGGACAGTCAACTGATTTCCTATTATGTATTGTCCATGCTTTAGTTTAGTATCAAACTGGTGTTGTATAATCCCACTACTAACCAAATTGAGTTTAAAAATTGAGGCTAAATTGGTTTGGGAAAAAAAAAAAAAGAAAAATTAGACCACGAAAATTTAAAGGTTGTCCCACATACCAAACACCATAACATGCAGAAGTCACTTGTGCTGCAAAATATATAATGCAATGAGCTAAAATTTTTAATTTTTTTAGGTGGTCAGAAAAAAAATATGGAAAAAAAATGCTTCCACCCAACAAAAAAATTGGGGTCCAACACATACATTGCAGATTTTTTCTGCTGCATGAATGAGCAAATCAGAACTTGTGGGAATCTTCCTGCCTTTTTTGTTGTTTGTTTGCTCGTATCCACAAGTCATTGGATGGCTTTGTGTGGGGTCAGGATTTGTTCAGTAGTGTCGGTCCAGGGCCGCTGAATCATGGATACGGACGCTCATAACATGGCACGCTATTTGAGGCTGGGGCGGATTGGGAACACTCAGGGGTTTCCACCCTAATCTATTCAGACACTGAATGGATGACATTTTACAGTTGTGACTCTCTGACACGGGGACCGACGGCGTAAGCCGTTCCCCTCCGAAGGACGGTGATGCTTTCATGATCCATTTGCCCAATTCAAGGTGAACATTGGAGGAGAGCATTATTCTGTATTAATCAATAGCTGTATACATATCAAATCCAGAATTGATAGTACCCGAATAAATCCAGCAGGCCAGTGCCACGACCACCACCGGGATTCGACTTGCCAGAAAGACGATTCTAGATCTAAAGTGTATCTGATATGTGAGGCACAAGATTTACTATAACATCAATGGAGAAAAGAATGCTGCAAAGTTGGCCTAACATCTAAATGTCAGAAGACATAATAAACATGACAATGAGGAAGAGAATCAGCAACTTATCTGCACTACAGATGATAGCTAACTCAAAGAGGTCAAGGACTTCAAGTACCTAGGGTTCTATGTGGCCGATACCAAGAAAAGAAAGACTTACTGTCACACAAAGGACAAGCTTTGTAATTACATGTAATAAAACTATGCCATTCAATATGGCAAATCTGGTATCTCCAATTCAATCAAACCTGACCTTATTCCCCCCCCCCCCCCCCCCCCCTGAGCCGTTTTGTTATTGAGACCTGACCATGAGAGAGAGCTACAGATAGATGATGGCACCTAAAACAGGCTCCTTATCACAGCTATTGACCCCATGCAAAATTGTCTCTTATTTTAGAGCAAACCGGAGTAAAAACTTTGGTTTAGCTCAACTATAACTTTAGAAGCAAGCATTTTAGTCAATGGCGACACAATTTGACCACTGATATAAATAGGGACATGCAAAGAGCTATTACCTCTGAGAAAAACAGAAAAATCTATTGCAGAAATCTGCCATTAAGGCCCATTCTCACGAAAATGGATTTGCAAATGAGTTTGAAAAAGTAAAAAAAAAAATGGTAATATAAACAAATTTCAAAAACTAAAAAATCTTAAAAAAAAAAAAAAAAAAAAATAGGGCCAAAAAAAAAACCAAGAATATAGGGAAAATATAGGGATATACAACAAGAAAATTATAGGGGAAAATATAGAATTTGTATGTATTTTTACTGAAAACGTGGGTTGCTTTATCATTGTATATCGTAGCAACTTTAATGTCATTTAGACAAGATACCGGCAAACAATGTGAGCTATCTCGGGATGTAGTGGACTATAGATTACTCCCATTTGTGGGTAATTTAATTAAATGGGGGGAAAAAGTGAGAAAAGAAATGGCTTCTGATGATGGAAACCAATCAATACTTGCCGGGAAATCCAGGTTCGGTCAAGTCATTTAAGTTTTACCTTTTTTGACCCTTATATCCAAAATCCGACTCAGATCAAGTACCTAGCGGCCTATGCTGGGCGTACCAAGAAAAAAGTCTTCGATTGTCCACAAGGACCAAGCTTGTAAAAAATAAAGCAAAATAAACTACGCCATTCAATATGGAAAGCTTTTCTCCAATTCAATCACCTGACCTTCTTCAGAGTCCTTTTGTTACTGCAGACCTGACCATGAGAGAGAGCTACGAAGACTGATGGCACCGACAACAGGCTCCGTTATCACAGCTATTTGACCCCATGCAAAATTGTCTCCTTATTTTAGAGCCAAACCGATTAAAAACTTTTTGGTTTTAGCTCCGAACTTTAGAAGCATTTTAGCAATGGCGACACAATTCTGACAACTGATAAAATGGGACTGCAGAGCTATTACCTCTGAAAAATCAGACAAATCTATTTGCCGAAATCTTGCCAATAAGGGCCAATTCCTCACGGAAAATGCTGCCATGGATTTAAAAAGTAAAAAAAAAAAGTGGGCACAATTTTGTTCTCTTATATATGCAATTTTTACTTGAAATATTGTCATTGAAAGGGAGACCAAACTGCGAAACCACCTCTCAGAATTTGTAGCATGCTTGCAAACCTTTTGTGTGTAAAACGTATAGGGGTTTATTATGTATCAAAATGAAATCCAGAATCATGATTTCTATTTCAAAGAGAAACTTAGGACCACCTTTAATTTTTTTTATTAAGACAATGTTTTTGAACAATTAATATTTGACAGTAATGGACAATACTCTTTTGTTTATTACGTTTCCGTTAAAGTTAAAAAAGGCCACAAAATTCATGCTTATAACCAGGACTCAAAATCTTTGGACCATTTTGTGCCAAGTCTTATTCAGGTGGTCAAATCCATCCAATGGTATATGGGTCTTTTGATGTCCCATGTACACACCCGTCCCCAATCATTAGTCATAACATAATACACTGAAACAATACACGTAATAACACCGTTGTGCACCCTACATTGACCAGGAATCAATCTTGAGTTTTTCTATATGTTTGTGATGAGGAATAATATCTGTAACCTATACCTCAATCTACATGGATATTCCTTACTTATTTGCTGAGAAAAATGGATAACTTAATAACATCTTTAACATGTCGATTTTTTTTTTTCAAGTCTCGATCTTAACCGTTCCTTAAATGTGCCACTTCAGTGACTGCAAGCATAATTTTCCATTAGCATTCAGTTTTTGCGGCCTCTAAAAGGTACCACACCCTTTATCTTATACTCGTTTTAAATATTTTGAATTTAAGTTTTAAGATTGCGATACGTAATAAAACCCAATTCTTAGACACCTGATTTTGTTCTCTGAAAAATTAACTGTCAGGCAAATGCAAGCTTAAACATTATCATGGGATGTCAGCACAATGTTTAAAACCTTCAAAAACCATATTTTCCAAAGAAATTGAAATGTTAGGTATTTTTTCTGAATTTTTTAAAAATTGGATATAGAAAATTGGAGCAGCCATTTTTTTTGCCATTTTGGCTGTTTGAAGGCAAATGTGTCACATAAAATCCAACCGACAAGTATAGAAAACGATATATGGCCCAACTTGGGTTTTTATTAGTGTCAAAAATGAACTTCAACAGTTTTAATATACTTCACAAAGCCTTATGGTAAGAAAGGTTGGCTCAAACCGCAAAAAACGCAGATTGTGGCGTACTTTTCGTGAGAATTGGCCATATAGGCCTCCAAGGTCTGGTTATGTATGTTATAGTGCATCTATATGCTTGCCCCCAACCGAAGATGTGGAAAACTACATTTTTCTGAAAAATCCTATTGGCCCTGCAGTGAAATTTCAATCACATCACAAAGAATGTAGTTAGTGGAATGAATAATCATTCATTTGTCAAAAGTGTGTCACCATGGAATTTTTTGGTTTTATTCTTATTTGTCGTACTAGATTGACTTTCAACAGCTGTGTTATGCTCGTACAAAACATTCTCTGGCATAGCCAAAGTACACGGATTATATGGATATAATCCCTTTATTTCATCCTCTGTTGCCAGGCCTCGAGCACGATTTGCTGGTCCTTGTCATCGGTGCGATTGATCACCCTGTCACAGACACATCACATCAATTGTATGTTACAATGGCCAAACAGGGGTCATCGCCACCCTTAACTACAGTGATGTGAGATGTGATTGCTCAAGACATTCAGCAGGACGGATCCATCGAATCGAATTCCTTTTAAATAAAAAAAATCATCAAAAATCAGATTTTTACATCTCTGTGACAAGTATAGGTAACCTAACATCCCCTACAATGCTATGACAAAAGCACCGAGGCATATCGGATATCTAGTCAATACTGTCGTACCCCTTAACTACAGCATGTATTGAATGGAATTCACTACGTTTAATACGACTGGTTCGTTCTTCTATCAGGTTTTCAGTTGGGAACATCCGAGAATTCTATAACCTATCCTACTTTTCAGCTATTTCCTGCAACATTCAAATAATTTTTAATCTTCGGGCAATTCACTGATAGTGCCTTTAATGACAGACTGACAGGGACATTCGGTGCAACCTGGTTGAACAGCATCTCGGCTTCAGCCCCTTATAGAGTTAAACTTGACTGAATTGATTTTTGTTCACTAAACTGAAATGTTTGCTTTTTGTTTGTTATCTACATAACCTCTAGACACCCACATTTACTAGCACATGATGATAAAAATTTCTCAAATAACTGAAATTGAATCTGGTCCCATTATCATAGGACTTATAATTAAACCTAGCGGAAATTTATTACTGTCCTGAAAAGTGTTGGAGGTAAACTTTTGACTTGCTTTGAATAATCTGTTTTAAATGTGAACTTTTGAACGCAAACTTTCTTTTACACATGTGGTGAAATTCCTCGAAAGGCTGAAAATTGATTTGGTTCCATTACAGTCAACTTCTATCTCTTCAATGCAACAAGGCATGAATCACCCAGAACCCCTGCGTAAAAACCACTGCAACTAATGCTTTACTATAACCATAGCATGAAGACAAGTTCATGGTCATTTGCGTTGCCTATTTTCTGGTCAGCAGGTAATTCCATTGGTTAATGACCATTCAGTGAAGTACTCTCAATTAAATAAAAAAAAGATGTGGTTCTTGAGCAAAGTTGTTCTAAATATTACCCAGATAAGGGGATTTTCCTGAAACAGCATATAACGGCTTGAAGTGCCCAAAAGTATTACATAATGATATGCACTTCATTATCATAGTTTTGGGCACCACAATAGTTTGCTGCTTTGTATATTTGGAAAGCCTTTAGGCATATTTATGCGGACTGAGAGTATCTGGTGTTTGTTGCATTTTGGAGTGAAAACAACAACGCAACTGATGCCACATGCAGTCACTCTGACTAAAAATCTCTGTTCTTAAAAAAAAATAAAGGAGTCATGGGGAATTTTGGTGCATTAGAATGTGGAATATTTTAGAGGCATATTTCTTTCATTGAGGATTTCGTATTTGCAGAAAAATTGGCCGATCAGACTATTGAACATTGGGGAAAATACATCACTGATAAGCTGGGATGCATGCACTATTTTTATTGTGTGTGGTGTGCTGCGCAACAACAACAACCATGAAGTGTGGGATGTAAGTCAAATCGGTTACAGGCTTGGGTACTCAATAACACACACAACTCTTAAAGAGTCAAGCCAAGCTACACAGTGACATAGTATTGAATGAAAAACAGCTGGGGGGCAGGTGTCCACTGAACTGACAGAAAAGTGTGGGGTACAGGACACACTTAGGGCACCCATGGTGGGGTAATGGGCGAAGCTTGGTGGATGTCTAGGGGTCAAAGTATAGGGGTTTAATGCTTTAAATGTCTTTCGAGGGCTATAATTATTTACGTTTTGTTAAAAATTTACTTACTGTGCACTGACAACTTGAACTATAAACCATAACTGTGCCAGCAAACCGGCCTGCAAGCACAATGACCTGAATTCACGTGAACCGAAGGGTCATCTCAACCGCACGAAATCAATAGGGGGAGGGGGGGATGGCCCTGCCCCCTCTGGCTATTTGGCCACTGGTTTCATACCACTCACCTCAGGAATTGGATACTGTGTGGGTTCTGGTGCACCTTCTCTACCAAAGTCTATAAGCGGTACCACATTTAGGAATATCATCTACCCAGACGCATTCATTAAATCTGACCAGTATTCAAGTAGAAGATTTCTGGTCCATTTTCGTTCCACCTTCCATGAGCCTCAGATCTATTCTCATCGGATATTTAAAAATAGAAAACGAAATAATAAATAAGAAGGAAGGAAGGGAGGAGGGAGGGAGGGAGGGAGGGAAGGGAGGGATGGATGGATGGATGGATGGAGGGGAGGGAAGTAAGGAAGGAAGGGAGGGAGGGGAATGGGAGGGAGAGGGGGAAGTGGAGGGGAGGGGGGAGCGAGGGAGGGAGAGGGGGAAGGGGAGGGAGAGGGGGAAGGGGAGGGAGGGAGGAGAGGGGGACGGGGAGGGAGGAGAGGGGGAAGGGGGAGGGGAGGGGGAGGGGAGGGAGGGAGGGAGGAACCCAGCTGTTAGAATCGCTTTCCAGGTTAATCACTAATTAGAACATTTTTACGATTTTAGGGGTCCAAATCTTCCGATTTGCATATTAAAATGTGTAAATTCTAGTATCAAATGTTATTTTGGTCATTTGAAAGAGTTTAAATGGAAAGATTTGGGAAAAACAACTCCAAAAAAGTTGTATTTGGGCAACGAAATGTATATTTTTAACCTACAATCCACTTTTTTTAAGCTGAAAACGTACATACTTTGATGGACACAAATATGGTCCATCAAATGTAACATTTGCAAAAAACAAGGATGATTGTGACATACTTTTATGAGAGGATTTCATTTTTTGATAGATATATTATAAGTATTTTTAGGACACTTATTCATACAAGCCAATTTTCAAACTATCGGTTTTCAGATCCTTTTTACAAAACAAAATACTATTTTTCAAGCGAATGTTTACATTTTGATAGACAAAAATGGGGAAATTGTGTCCATCAAAAAAGTGTAACATTCACCCCTCAAAAACGTGTCATATCTTGAAAAATACTTGTGTAGGCAAACTAAAATTCTACAGATTTGCTTTCGTGATTTCATGACTTTAAAAGTTAAAACATCTGAAAAAGTGGCCAAACAAAAATGTACTGAAAAAATGTGTTTTATAGATAAGGCCAAACTATGGCCCCTCTTCAGAAACAGGCCCAATACAGTGATGGGAAAAAATGGCACGTTTCTTTAATATTGTAAAATTCTTGCAGAGGGAATACAAACGGCACACTAAAGTGCAAAACTAAAATTTCACCAATATGACCAGATTTCTAATACAAATGTTTAGTGCGAGACAATGTTGGTGATGAAGCGCCACACATACATTGTAGAGTGCATCAAAATGCCCAAACAAGAAAGCTGCAATCCTGGTTTTAGGGGTTTAAATATCACCTTAGATAGTGCTGTTATGGGTATGATAGGAATTGGGTTATTCTTGGAGTCAGTGTTCCCTGTCTGTAGGACTGTTAAATGGAGAACTGGAGAGTTTATGTAGCGTGCCGACAGAAAGGTTCAATGAGAGCACAGTCTCTGTTGATAAGCGGGTGTGATTCTTTGACAATATGATGGAGGATGGAGAGGGAAGCCGAGGGAGGAGTAACTGAGGGGGAAGGGGAGGGAGGGAGGGACGCTTGTGTTGGAGAGGGGAAGGGGAGGGAGGACGGGAGAGGGGGAGGGGATCGGGCGGGAGGGCGAGAGGGAGAGGAGAGGGGAAGGGGAGGGAGGGAGGGAGGGGGAGGGAGGGGGAGGGGTAAGAAGGAAGGGGGAGAGGGAGGGGCGGGGAGGGAGGGAGGGAGGGAGGGATGGGGAGGGAGGGGAGATGGGGGGAAAGGGGGCACATTTTCAGGGGGCCACGCCAAAATTTGTAGTATGTATATGGCCTATGTAAATCACTAATTTTCAGGGGGGGCAAGATTCCCACATGGGGGAAGCTGCACCCGACCCCCTCTGTCTACGCCACTCAACCATGGCCCCTTTCAGGATGGCTGAAAATGAACACTAATTTTGCCTTCTCATCAAGGGTTAAATCAACTTGCATTTAGTGGGCTCTTGGAACCGCCATGGACATGGAACTCACCTAATCGTAGAATTCCTGGCCAATCCTTTGGTCATTGTACCATTCTCCCTCGTAGATGCTGCCGTCGCCATAGTACATGCGCCCCCATCCACTGCGATTGTTCTGCATACCACTCCCCTTCGTAGTATTCGTCATGTTGGTAGAATTTGTGCCATAACCTAAAAACAACAAAGAGGGACAAAAATAGCATCGATTACAAGTATGGATTACTGGATCAAAATTGAGTCATTCCTCCATATAATATCTTGCTTGACATATGTCTAGTGCCAAGACTTCAATAAGGGATATAGCCTGCCGAATAAATACTTTACAGTACACTCATTTTATTGAAGCTGGTGCAATATTAAATGGAAGGAAATAACCAAAAACTGTCTAGTGTAAAGACTTCAATAAGGTAGTATAGCTGACTGAATTAAAACTTACATGCACAATCAATCATTGCTTAGTTCTGTGCATATTACACAGAGGAAAAACTACAAAATTGGCCATAGAGTGATAAAAATGATAACTGTTCCATGGTGGATGTACATTTCAAGTAGGGTCATACAGTCAGTCAGTTTTTTTTCAATTCTATGCTAGAAATCACCAAAAATTTGCAAACATTGTGATTTTTTTTTGGGGGGGGGGGGATCATGTTATTCCCAAAAATGCTAATTATACATGCTTACAGCAAATTTTTTAAAATATCCCTCCTAAAGGCAAGAGAGCGGTACATTGGGCCCATAAAACAAACTACGTACTTTTCAATGGTTACGTTTAAGCGTTGTTTAAATGACTGGTAATTAAAAGAATAATTCTACAAAACCAATGCACAACTTACATGGTGTTTGTTGGTGAATAGGTTGAAGGGGTACGAAGAGAAGATATCAGTAGCTTCCCACAATGCATTGCTTCCATTGGAGGTTTTTGTACAGGTACTGATGTGAATCGTTAGAGATGAAACATGGCTAAATTAACGTACAGTAGTGGTCACGAATAAGTATGCTTCATCTCTAACGATTCATATGACTACCTCTGTACAAAAACTCCATTGGAAGCAATGCATTGTGGGAAGCTACTGATATCTTCTCTTGGTGTACAGTGGCGTACCGAGGCAGTTGTTCCAGAGGGGGCAGAATTCGCAAGTCGTCCTGCCAGAAGGGGCAAAATTCATAAGGCATCCCAGTAATTTGCTCCAATGAAGTTGGGAATTGATAGAATGTTCATATAGTGTGCGAAAATTGCCAAAGTTACATTAATTTTGCCCTAATTTAGGCTGAAATCAGTCAAAAATTCCCAGAAGAGGGATGAAAATACATATTTCCTTCCATATCGTCCCGCTTTTTCAAGCCAGAGGGGGCAACTTTTTCAAGCCAGAGGGGGCAACTTGTCGGCTCAATGCCCCCCCCCCACTGAGGGTATATTGCAACAAACAAACAGGGTTTATGTGAAAAGGTACCTCAACCTCTCAACAAGCAGGTCTACAATTGATCAGGTTTCTGTGTCATTACATCCCTTTGTAACAATGCTATTCATGGACAGCTTTCAAGATATTCTCGAACATAGCCCATCAGGTGGTTTTGTTGTATGGAACCAATTTGGCAACTGATGTTGGGGGGGGGGAATCCAGAAAAAAAATCCATAAACAAAGTACAAAACAAACAAACAAAAAGCAAGTTAAAAACGACATTTTGTGTGTGCAAAATTTCAATATTTTGCCCGTTCGATGAATCAACGATTATAAGTGCTTTTAAGTACTTTCACAAAAATCTAAAAGGTGTTTCCTTATACAGATAAACACTATGACGGCATATTGATGCACCAATGAAATATCTATATGCACTACAAAAGTTTTTTGCTGATCACTATGATATGTCCAGGGATTTTGGTCAAAATGTAAACAGAGGGCAGCACCACTAGTTTTTTAACTGGACCCAAGGGGTTAGAACTATCTATTTATGGCCCAATGGAAACAGCCAACACAGCGGACTAACTAGCAAAACTGTCTAAAAAAATAAAAAAAAGTGATTTATGTAAGTGAAGACAAACTACAAGGCTGGCTGCAAGCAAGTTGTCTCTAGACAGTTGCCAAACTCCCTCATCTACAAAAGCTCACTGATGATATTTGTCTACTCTGCCTGTAAAGTCTTGTAACATTTGAACCAGAAATGATTGTAAAATGCTAAAGGGTTGTTAACACCTTAAGGGCCAGTCAGCCAGAGTGTCTAGATATTCCTACAGTGTCTGCTTTTACATCAAGGCTGACAGTTTATACCCCAGGGGGAGGGGGTACTCGACCCAAAATTGGATACAGGTGTGCGTCCACCGGGTAAAAAAATCGACCCATGTTTATAGTGACCAAATTGTACAAAAATATGACCCATATAAATTTATATAGTTGGTTCCAAAATTTCGACCCATTTCTATAGTTTGCTTTGAAATTTCACACCATTTTCACAGTAATCTTAGCAAAATCGGCCCATTTTCATAGTAACTTTTCCGAAAATCGGAAAAATCAACCATTTTCATTGTGATTTTATCGAAAATCAGAAAATTTATTGTTGTCCGTGTGCAGTTATTTTTTTCGAATCTTTCGCTGTGCAAGGTTATCTTCAATCTAGATAGAAAACCATGCACGCGAGAACAAAAGATTTTAGATAACCTGCACGCCAGAACAAACGATTTTAGATAACCTGCACGCCAAAACAAAAGATTTAGATAACCTACACGCAAGAACAAAAGAATCTACTGTGTTCCTTGCAAAACCTAGAAACAAAGAGGGATATATTGCATGCATATGCATACAGATGTACGGTATGCATATGCATGCATTGACTTTTCCCTGGTGAAAGCACTTGAACATTTCACTTGCTTAAGGTACTTGAAAATACGGTTATACCTAAGCCAGAATGTCCATTACCATAACATCCCAGGTCATGTGGCTTTAAGAACGGGCAAAGCTCTAACTTTGGATTGTCAAATATCGTGTTTTGAATCAAAAGGGGTAAAGAACAATTTTTTGGACAAAGTGAAGTGAAATTTTTCAGGCAAAAACAGGTAATAACAGATAAATACATGTACGACATTAAATATGCTGAAATGTAAGAGAATTTGCTATTTTAACTGTAATTTGACAGAACACTTTTTACAAGGTGAGACTCAAGTTTGGGGGGGATACAGGGAAAGGCAAGGAAAATTTTGGTGGAATCCCCCTCCATGTGACCCCGAAGTACTGCCACTGAAACCACAGCTGTTTGAAAGTCTCATTTATTATGACAAACCCAGAATAAAAAAAAAAATATCAAAATGTCACT
This sequence comes from Ophioderma brevispina, assembly GCA_023653785.1. Taxonomy (NCBI): domain Eukaryota; kingdom Metazoa; phylum Echinodermata; class Ophiuroidea; order Amphilepidida; family Ophiodermatidae; genus Ophioderma; species Ophioderma brevispina. The sequence goes on from JAMKCH010034165.1 coordinate 12,866, forward strand.
GATCTCTATGGAGAATGAACATATAGATGGTGCTATAATACAAATAATGACCTCATTTTCCTAACTCAGCCAAATTTTTGTACCAAAGAAGAACCATGTCTCAGCTTAATCCTTTCAGATGGGGATATTTTTAATGAAAGCTTTACATCAGGGATCTGGAAGCAGATCAAGACACTAGCTGTGGTTGTGGAACAGCACTACAGACTATGGAACATCTCTTGGTCTGCCCACTGTCGGAGCAACAATGCACAAACAAGGACCTTGCGGAATTCAGTGAAGCAGCCAGACGTTGTACCCATCTCTGGCTGGATCATATTTGAGAATCACTGTGTTTGGACACGATAAGAAGAAGAAGGGCAAAAAATCAGTACTTTCAATTTTTTTTAGGGACACCTGATATGTGAAATCTCTTGTTGCACCTTTTTAAGCAAAATCCCCAAGGTAATAGCTCCCTACAAGGTAATGTCCCTACTCATATCAGTCATCAAAATTGTATTGCCACTGCTTACAATTGCTCTAAAAATAAAAGAGACAATTTGCATGGGATCAAACGACAGTGGGATGCATGGATGTGTCCTAAAGGGCTCTTTACAAATTTTAGGCACGGTTGCAGAATTCTAAGGCACGAGTCCCTAATGACCTATTTTTTTCATATTTTCACAATCCCTGTTCTGAACAATTTTATTTTCTGATTTTTTCAATGCACCTAAATATTTTGATTCAATGTTGAGCGAAATATCCTTACATGTCTTTTGTCGTTCTTCCATCCTCCTGAATACACTCTCTTGTAGCCACCGCCTTTAGCTGGAACACTTAGTGTACCAAACCCATTACGCATGCCACACTTCCAATCACCATCGTATAGCGCTCCACTCTTCTTCCACTTCTGTGTTCCCTTACCTAACAAACAAACAAGGAGAGATACAAGCAGATCAATAATATTTTGAATTCTTCTTCAGTGTTAATTAAAGGTCTATGGTCCAATCGTAGCCTTGTCCCCAGAACCCCAGAATTTACCTTTTAAAGGCTTAGTGATCAAACTTTTAGTATCAGAATAAAGCTACTATTTACCCTGTGAAATCATAGGGCAAAAGGATGTTTGGTTTGGAAGTTATATGAGCAAAAATGTGCCCCATTTTGGTTGATTAATATTAATTTTCCAGAGTACTCTATAGGGTTTACAAAATCACATTTTTCCCGCTCCCACATCAAAACGGATTTAAATATCGGCGCGAAACTTTACAGATGGGGTTTTGGAGTGAAGGCCAATCTATCAAGATGAAAACTTCATATCCTTAAATCGGGCCATCCTCCTCTTTTTTAAATATGTTTTCAACAGTGACATGTTAAAGGTGGGTGACCTGATCGACAACCTCATCTCCCTAAACAGAAATGTGAAATCAACTTCACACATTATTGGTGTGATTCTCCAGTCACGTCACGAACACCTCAGACTATTCATATAAACCCTGTTAATGTCCCAGTTTATAGGTTATACATGTAAACCCATCAAATCATATTATTCAAATTTATTGCAAATAATACAACATGTATTTTCTTTCAATCTTACAGCAATTATTTAATTTTGAAATGAGTTTTTTTTTTTCTGAAAACCTGAAGGAACATAGCTTTAACTTTTAAGCCTCTAGGCTTGATTGAGAAACTCTAGATCCGTCAACTGTGCCAGTTGACGGATAGAGACCAAGAGAATGTAAATTTGGGTGGGCCTGCGTTGCAGAAAAATTCGACGATGGACTTTGATGTCAATTAGTTTCTTGCCAGTCGACTGCACTTGCAAAGACTTAAGCTTCCAGATCGGATTAACTTTTTTCACTGAGGATGCTTGAGCAAAGATTAACCGGACATGTTTTGGTTTAACTTTCCGCCCATTTCTGCCATTTTGGTACATTTAGACTTCCAAACGTAAATGCCACTGCATTTACGGTTAGAATATTTCGAACAAGCCTAGCATTGTATCGGTGACACCTAGGCCAATTACTTACCATGCTTCTTGTTGTCCAACCATTCACCTGTATACTCATCTCCGCTTACCGAAATAAACCGCTATACGCCCACTCCTTTCCTTTTGCTGCTTTGTCTAGTCCCATTCTTTGTCCATAATGGCTGTCTCTTTTTTGGTACTTTAGTAATTGGCATGAATAATATATCATAAATAACCTATGAATAGAAAACGTCACTAAAGTAAAACAATCCCAAAGTGTTAATTATCGCCCTTGAGTTAGAAATTTAGCAACGCATGATGTATGATAGAGTTGTGCACAATAACATGATAGGCTTAAAATTGATAAAAAATTAAAATCTGCCCCTCAAGTGCAGGTTCAGCTTATGACATGAGCTCACAGATCTCACTCGGACCTGTTCGACTGAAGACTCCGGTGCCGAGATGCATGGACATGCAGGAGAATGAAGAATAGAAGCAGCCCTGCTATGTTGTGCAAAGAGCAACTCCAGTGAAGACTTTCTTACGTTAAAGACCAATTACGTACTAATTGCCACCCATAATCGTGATATTTCTTACCATGCAAATACCAATCAAACAGAGTCAAGAAATGTAGCCCAATTACTTTGGAATTAATTAGTCAATTCGAGCAAAACAACCTTCGACTCGAGACCAGTCCCGCATGAATGCAATTTATGACTTGATTATTAGTTTACATTGTGCGTCGTTCCACTAGAAAAATGTTGCATGAGTGAGAACACATATATCTATACTAGAATTTGCATATATAAACAACTCATTTCAAGATTATATAGCGACTATTTTCTCCAAATTCTCAAAAAAATATATTTTAAAAAGTAAGTTTAATAAGTGATTCTTTCGCTACATGAGATTACTATATCATAAAATCCTATAAAAAATTAATTTCATTAAAATAATATTTCAAAAACAAACGCTTCTGCCGAGTAGCCCACTGGCTAATCCTCTACATTTGACCAGTACGACGGGCTTTACATGGACTGTTTTTACCGCCCCGCCGAAATTAACCCGAAAAAATGCCAAACTTGAATGTTTTTGCGCCTGAATATGTTCACGAAAAATGAAAATGTATTGACCCTATACCACATACCCCTTCCAAGGCCTCCTTCTTGGCAAGAAAAGAGCTTACATTTCTGTATCTGCATGAGGTGTGGTGACGGTCCCCGTAGCATTGATGTAACAGGTGGGTGTAGTTGACTTGACATAAATAATGTCAAGTCACTTGGCGCATTTAACTCATGTGCATGAATGTAGGCGATCCGTCTTGGGCGTCCACGATCATCGTATATAGGGAAGTAGGCAAAAATACATTTTCCATCAGATATTAAGCCTAGCCGACAATTTTAAATAGCCCCCGTTAAGCTTTTCCAACAAGGATAAATCGTTGGAGAAGGAGCCGGCAGAGGCTTCGAAACCTCATAGGAGGTAAAAGAACAAGGGTGTGAAGACAATTTTGAAAAGTGCTAAAAAACATCGTTTTAAACAATGAAACATTTTTAAAAAAAACACTAAAAATGCGCTTCATTTTATCATACTACCATGTACTCGACGTACAGTTCCAGTAACTGAAACCAAGGGTCGCCATTTCTTAAATGCGACTCAGAGTATTTCTGGGTTGAGGCCGCCTCAATTCAAAAATCGTACTGTTTTTTTGCATGTACTATAATGCTGCTCCATAACACAAATCACTGCTGTGTGAAATTGCTAAGCCTTAATCGAATTCCTTCATTATAGAAATCACAAATTGTTATAAAATCCGGATCCCGCACGAATTTTTGGTATAAACAGTATCCATGCGACGTGATACTACACATAAATGTTTTAATGCATCAAAACGAAAAAATTCCGCCTATTCATCTCATATTTCGGAATTGTGCATTTTAGGTTACTATCTTAGTTCTAGTGACTATTTTCATTATTACACAAAAAAAATAATTATTCGAATCTCTGAGCAGACTATATAAACACACTCCCGTACACATTATCATTCTTGACGGCCCCCTAGTTCAGAACCGAACGCTATTGCCGGGATATAATGTTTTTAACGGATAATAAAACCAGGATTTCCTCCTCGGAATTACATAACACAAGAAAGTACCTGCAAATTCTCTGATACGAAGGAATCTCACTACCCTTCTCTTCCATTAGTTGCAGTTTCATAGCTTCAAAACCATTAAAAATACCTGATTTTGAGACGTATTTTGGGAACAAGGCCAGATAATCATTTTCGTCTAACTCCACCTATGGCACGGTGCCGGCGGTTTTAAAGGTCAAACCATGGTAATATCCGGGTTCATACACAGTGACACAACCTCTGAGGCAAGTATGTAATGAGTATTGTTGGACGTGTTTGAACGCAACTCGCGAAAGGAGTTCGCGGCGGTGTTGTACCGGTGTGTCGGGGCCGAGGGACATTGTGATAACCTGCCGGTAGTGGTGTAGTATCACGGCGCCAGTCGTTTTAATGAAGATAAATTAAGATTTTTTCGGGAGCTATTTTGGCCTGTTATTTGAACCAGAGAAGATAATAACGGTGATATACTTACTATGAATGGATGGTAGATAGGAGAGTAGAATTTTTTTCAAAGCAGGCATATTGCAGCTGGGTCCCCCAATTTAAATAACAGTTGTCTGATTTGCATCATGTAATATCATTACCAGGTAGCTAGCTAGAATCTCTACCCACGGGTAGCTCCGTATTGAATTTGCAGAAAAAAGCAAATCTCAAAATTTCTACTGTAGATGAGATGAAATTAAACTTTATCCCGGGACTTCATCAAGAGCAATTTATAACAGGGTAGGCTTATTTTTAGTGGAAGAAACAGTACAAACTCTGAATGCATCCTAATTTATCAATTACTTGTGCCAATGTAGTGTAAAAACAAAAGTAATTACTAACATAATGGACACACTAACTGCCAGTAATTGGGCATGGGGATGATTAAATGCTGTGTATGTTGCCTTGCTTGCACTCTTGAACATGATTTATCATAAGTGAAAGGTACATTAAGATTGGGATGAGTTCCTTTTGGCACTATAAATTCATGTGACAACCAGTGCAAATATTGTATTGGAAGAATTGCATTGTGGGAAGAACACTGTACCTCCTCTTCCTTCCCCCAGTGAACTGACCATTTGTAGAATGCCTAGTGCCTACGAAGAAGGATTCAAATTTGTCCCCTCAGAAAATTCTTTGACACACCTTCTGCTCCTTCCCCCTACCCCACCCCCACCCCATTTGTAAAGGTCTAGTTATGCCACTGTTATTTATACTGTCAGATGAGGCACTGCAATTTTGTTATTTTATTAGCAATGATAGATACAATTCAAAAATACATTGCGCAATATGGCGATGCCCATTTATTTTTGTAAACGACTGGTAAAAGATACACGTTCAATAATGACACGAACACCATACATTCGTTCAATCACTCCAACAAGACAAAATGAGCACGTTCTTTTTCGTGTTCAATATGCCTGTGGGATAGATCTAGCTACCTGACTTCCCGTCGATACGCATTCATCCAAATAGTACATCAACAACGTCCATCGAGTAGATCGGCAGTGTCTTTTTTTTCCCTTGAATTTTATCTTATCTGAAGGAAATATAACGATTTCAATGATGCAGAGTGATGTACGAGTGTCTAGAGCAGACGCCTAGAATAGAATTTATAGCTCATGACATTTGGGTAAGTGTACAGCAGTATGAAAAGGCGTGCACTTCGCAAATTTCGACTGTTCTGGTTATATGTACATTTCCCGTTTACCGGAGGTACCAAAACCAGAGGTCAGTAGATGATAACGAGTAGTGTTAAAAGATAATGTTGACCTCTGGTTTTGGTTACCAGAACTAGTATCGACGTAGCTATAATCCGTTACTAGAAAACAAGGTTAAATTGTTGGAAGGAGGGCAAGGCATCGATTTATGAGGGAAATTACGGGGTAAAAACTGAAACACGGTTGCGAAAGAAATGGCCGCCATTGCGAGAATCATGGAACCAAACTTCCAAGAAAAGTGAGCGCTAATTGGTTGATTTTTTAAGGATTTTCCATCGCGGTCTCTGATTGGATAAAAGTCCGAAAAACTACAGGGGAGTAGCGACAACTATCGAAATAGCGGAAGAACGAAGTTGTTTTTGTCGAGCGTAATGCCCGCGTAATGGAACTGCGTGAAGCACTCGTGGGCTTGCGTGTCAAGGATCGCAGTACAATAAACGGGATACGCGCTACATACGCATTTGATTTGGACGCCTTACTTTTGCCCATCCGTAGCCCAGAATGCATCAAAGGGAGTGAGTATCAAGGCTCGGTAACAGTCACTCCCGACAGCGGCTGCCAGCTTAAATGCCGATTTCCGTTGAAAGTGGACCAAAAAGCAGGTAAAACTACTTGCAAAATAAGCTGCATAAATAGATGATTTGGATCCAAAACACACTTAGGGGAGCTATTAAACCTTGATGCTAAAGATTAAACTTGATGCTCAACTATATCTATAAAATAGTAATAACCCTATATATGATCGTGGACCCCAAAGACAGGATCGCCATCGTCAGACTCACAAGTTTAATCACTAAATCAGAGAAGATCTGGTTTAATACTAGTAAAAGAAACTTCTACCGTGATGAACGTTTTTATTGGGCGTACTCGCATCACGGTAGAAGAACTTCCGTATACAATAACATGTAGCAGTGTAACTGAATAGGCTCCGAAGCAAAAAGGTGAAGTCGCAAATATTCGGAGCTAATAAAATTTGTTTCATATTATCCTCGCTCGTAAGACAGGGCACACACTTACCTGAGAAGGTCTTTTATCATAATAGATGCATAAAATTCATAATTAGTAATTCTGCGATACAAAATTCAGGGGAAATCCGGAAAGAATTTAGTATTCTGCCACAGGCTACGAATTCGGCAACGTTAACGGAATAAACCGCATGTTAAAGGTGCCGAATTTTAAGTGGTGGCAGAATACTAAATTCATCCCAGAAATCCTTCCATGTATAATTGTATATTTTCACAACAGTGATGGCAGCGCGCTGCAGCGGCAATACTAACACCATTACTCAACATATGAAAGCAAATTGTAGATGTATATTTTGTTTATTTCTAAGCCTTTTTGCAAATCACTGTCGATGATTTGTATTATAAGGACATTAGCAATAACTTGGGTGAGTAATTTTATCCGAGTTGTATTGTGAATTCAGTAAATCTGCTGCTACACGTATCTCTGCAAACCTAAAATAGAGCGGTCCATAATGAAAACGTCATTCCGATTAAAGAATGCGTCTGATTTGCTTGTATATTTAGGGTTGCATTGCGAACTAGTTTAATACATACATCTTTACTTTTTACGATTTCCAATGTTTATCATGCTCTAAAAACCCTTTCAAAATGAGTTATTCATTCGAATTATGCCCCAAATGCATGGTTAACATGTTTAATATGATGCAGGTAGAACCTTAGATTAGAAGTGAGCGCTCAGATACACTTTCATTCTGTCATATTTGCCAAAATGCACGCAAGAATTCCATAATTTACCGTTTGGAAATCCCAAATGCCCAAATCCAGCAGATCGTGTCTGGCCCCCCTGGTTTAAGTTGAATTTATTCTTTCTACTTCCTAGCCGAATAGTATGACAGCTTTGGTAAAAAAAATTTTTGTTTGCCGTAATCCAACCAGCCCTGACAACATAAAAAAAATCAGAATTTTTCGTCAAGATCTCGCTCTTACGTGTTAAACCAATGGCAACGTCTAAAATTAGGATTTCTTGGCCGCCCTCCCCTGAAGAAATTATGAATTTAAAGTGACAGGAGGAGATTTTTTAGGATACGGATTTCTCTCAAATTGCACAGGATCGATTGTAGACCACCTACCAAGAACGTTCCGAAGGTTGATTGGACAAACAAGTACAAAAGAAAACAGCAAACCTTGTTTTGAACTTGACTGACTATCGTAATTGTCCCCATAGAACACCGTGCTTTGACTTCTGTCGTGCACGACAGAAAGTACTAAATCATCATATTATTACATAAAGACAGCGTATTCGGCTTATTCACTTCAGGCGTGATCTAATACATTGGAAAGCATTCCAAATATGCAAAAAACCCGGGTTTGAAAAAAATTGGGGCGCTTCTTTCTGGAAATCTCCTCATGTCTCTTTAAAAGGGCGCCATCTATTGGTGAAATTTTATTTAAACATATTTATTTATCGTATTGTTTAATTATTCCAAGCATAATTTTTAAAATATCAGCACAACATTATCATAGTGTAATGGAATTGGAAATTCTACTATTTGAATAGAAAACGTATAGTACTAGGATTAAAATACTAACTAAACATAAACACCAGCTAAGGTTTAGTTTTTATGAATGAATTACTACTACGCTGACGTCATGTTCAGCATAATTAGGTATGATGTCATTTGTGTCATGCGCGCAAGCTGCGCCCACGGCGTGGTCCCAATGTTTTGCAATAATTTTCCGGGACACCGAAGTGTGTAGTGATGAAGCTGTAGCTATAGTTGTTAATAAACCAATCCTAAAGTTGAAGCAAGTCGCAAACTCTTGTGCTTCATTCCGACTCCTAAGGTTGCAACTGGTGGGTTCCGTCCTCACCAAACCCACATAATCTGGTGTCAGCCGCTCGAGCCATACACATATATGT